>JAAGKR010008069.1:0-33267 GCA_011419295.1 Clarias macrocephalus | reverse complement strand
TGCAGAGGAAGCATGTATATATTATATTAACTAGCCATGATCCAATTATGACCAGGCTGGAAAAAGAAAATGAAGAAAAAAAAAATTGGCCACAAAATTTATAGACTGAAAACAGAGCTGCTGTAACAAAACACTGAAGCATCGAGCAAACGCAAATTCTGAAATCTTTAAGAGCGAGTCAGGGAGTTATAAATTCATTGGCTTTTAATAGACCGTTCTCTCTGCTGGATTTTCTGGTCTGTGCATGATGCCATTCCACTAAAAGTGCGTGTGTGCTGTTTGATATTTCCCATGGCTCTAACGCGAGGCCTCACTTTTTCTCCTCCGCTGCTTTTTATTGAGGCCACTACCTAAAAGACTGGACCCCTCGCTCTCGAACCTGAGACCTTAAATGAGACGATCAGCTCCAATGTAGCATTTCAACACAAACACAGTACATTCATTTCCAGTGGAAGGTTTTTTCTTGGGGGATTTTCTTATACTGTAACATCGTACATGGATTTTATCCACTGGTTATAATCATTTCACATGTGATTAACAGAGCAGTGAGTTAAAATATGTTAAAAACACGAACAAGGGCAGTGTCAGTTCCTGTTTGCAAGGCAACGTACATGGTTTCTTCACAATAACATCTTCACTTATTAAATACATGGGGGGCGTTCAAGTAAAACTGGGACTTTTAATTGTGCAGAATAAATTCTCTATATAATCCCCTGATACAGTAATGCACTTATCCCAGTGTGTCACTAATGCTCGGACACCATCAAGGTAAAAGGCTTTCTCAGGATGCCAGACCCTGGCTTCCCAGGAACTCCTTTAATGCTCCAATCATGTGAAAACGGCTTGGAGTTACAGTAGGTCAAGATTTGACAATAACTTTCAGCCTAGTTCCTGTAATGTGCACGTGATGTTGGTGAATGATTGTATGTATAGATCCTACAGACATCCTATAGATCCTACAGATGGATCTCTTCTGCACTGTAAACCCCGAAAAAGTTGGCAAAACTCAAAAAATTTAGGTCATTAATATTAAGTAATGGTGTTTCCAAATTTAATCAATGTGGGCAGTTTACATGTGCATTGATGACGTCAGACACAAAATCGCTAAGCTGTAAACCCAATTAAGTTGGCAAAACTCAAAATATTTGAGTTAATCAGTTGCATCAATTTTTTTAAGTAGTGATGTTTCCGATTTTAAGTAAACAGAGCTATAAATTTTTGAGTTTGTTGAACTTGTTGCAATTAATAAATTGTTGCAGAAAATCCAGCCCGTGAATCGAACCCGGGTCTTTCACATGGCAGCTGAAACACCTACAGTAGCACTGAAACACCGGTGCTCTATAGAGTTTAGATTGGTGGGTGTTTAAGGTGACGGTTACTGTTACTTAAGTACTTATAATTATTGAAAATATTAAATTTGTTCGGCTAATTTGAAAAGTGTCATTTGTACAAAATCATAAATATCAAAAAGTTCTAAATACTCATCAAGGTCTATAAATTTGAACTAATTGTAATTGTTTAAGTTAACACCACTCAATGTGTTTAATTACTTTGAGCATTAGGGTTTACAGTGTGCGAGTGGTTCACCAGTTATTCTCAGCTGGCGTCATCATTCATGTATGGCTCGAAGGCTTTTGAAACGCAACCAGTTTTAGTCCTTCATTCATGAGAAATTTCATCACAAGTCCCAGTTTGACTTGAACACCCCTTCTGTTTGGAATATAACATCCACAGATGTTATTGTGATTCTGTATTTAAACTACTCAACACTCTCTCGCCGTTCGCTGCGTGTTTACACAGTATCAAATCGCTGAACCTTTTTTCTTGCTCCAATTAGATGCACTAAATCAGAATGTTGCTTGTTTAGCTTTCCTCTCTTGATTTGGACAGACAGAGTCAATTACAATGTGATACTGTTCAGGTCACTGTGGGCTGCAGGCTGCTAATGAGCACAGGGCCGCGTTTCCATGGGTGTTCTACCCCAATTTGAACACAAGGCGCTCTACTGTGTGTGTGTGTGTGTGTGTGTGTGTGTGTGTGTGTGTGTGTGTGTGTGTGTACGAGAGAGAGAGAGTAAGTGTGTGGTCTGTGCCTTTCCACACATCTCATGGTGAACTTTGACACAATCCTGACTATTTGTCTTCCCCCCCCCCCTACCCCTCACATATTGGGGTCATAGTGCACACCTGTGGTCAGGTATAATCACAGGTTGGTGACATTTCTGCTATGTGCACCTACCCATTAATTAACACATGCATGATAAATACAGTAACTTGTGAAATGTACCTCCTTACATAAAAACACCATATATTTGATATACAGTTCACAAGCCTAGATGACTAGTTTTCTAATAATCCTTCATTATTAGGAAATAATAAGTGCACACATTAACATAATATACTGTATCTACTGTACACGCTGTGTATGAATATTTCTTCATATTGGTAGTAGCTCCTAAGGAACTGTTCATCTCATTAACTCTTTGCATTATTAATGTCATGACTTGCAGTAATAATGAAAATCATCCACATTATGAAGGAAAAAAAAAACTTTTATATTAACACAAAGTAAAATTACATTCAAGCAGTGTCAAACCATTTAGTAATTTTGTTTTAAAACATTAACCTGTGTTAAAGGATATAGAGTACACTGTCTAAAAAAAAAAAAAAACTTTGATTACAGCACACCTTTACTACAGCATTGTTTTGCGGTTCAAAGGTTCTGATGCAACATCACATTTATTTCTGTGCAACATCGGCCGAGATCTTGTACTTATAATGAGAGCATCATACCACTGCATGTCGTACCACTCCAGCACATCCCAAAGACTTTTAACGGTTGTTGTGGCAAGGTCACATACTGTATAAGAATGATTGGTCATGCTCTCAGACCCAGTCTGTCGTGCTATCAGGGAGGAAAAACACCATAGATGTGATGACCTGGTGATTCAGTACATTCAGGTGGTCAGCTGACTCCATTTTATTGCCACATAACATTGATGAGCTTAGACCCGAGAAACTGGAGCAACTCCAGATCATAACACTGACTCCAGAGGCTTGTACAGTGGAAACTATTCATGATAGTTGCATCGCTTCATGCGCTTCACTTCGTACCCTGACTTGTCCATGACTGTTGAATAGGGTCCGTCTAGATTGATCTGATCACATGATCTTTTTCCATTGCTCCAAATTCCAGTCTTTATGCTCCTTAGAAAAGTGGCAGCTTTTTTCTGATTAGTATCACTAACCAGTGGTTTTCTCATGGACACACACAGATGTTTAGTCTGAATCCTGTGAGTTCTTGTCACATTGCTGGACATACTGTCGCTGGTATAATGATGCAGGTTCACCAAGTGAAATGTTTAAATGCTCTTCGATCATGCTCATTCATTATTTTTTGACCGCATTTCTTTTGTAAGAATGACAGTTTAGCACTAGACTTCCATGTTTTGTAATGCATTGGATAGTTCTTAACCCAATTCCAGTCCATGCAGCAGTCACTTGTGTCTGCCCTCCATTCCAATTTGCTGAGGATGTAAGATCTCATGCATGGATGCAGCAGATCTGTACAGTGTCCAGAAGGCCCTCCTGGACAGGAACTGCCTAACATGAGGTGAAGGGTGGGCTAATAAAATACTATGTGAGAATGGTTTGAAGCACACTGGAAGTTATTATTTCCTTTGGGTTTACAGGATTAGCAGTTTGTGACGCATCTAATTCTTAAGGATCCTCAATGGGTTTTGTAAAGTCACACAATTTGTGAATTCTCATGAGGCAATTACAATGATTCATTCTTACTTACTAACACCATCACTTAGTACTGGCTATGAATGTGTGTTTGGCTGCATGCAAACTCGTGCTGCCTAATGTGATGCCAGTGCCAGGTCCTGACACACTTCTTCTCTCTGACTCATCCTGGTGCTCGACATCTTGGAGGTTTTGCACTTGTCACTCACTTTCTGCTGATGCTAAAAGGTTTGTGCTTTCCAAAAACAGTTTATGCCCGAGACTTACCATTGGTGAATTGCTGGACCATCTGATCCTCACACAATTTGGCACAGGTTTTATGCCGGATGCCCTTCCTGCCTCAAACCCCAGGATCCCGAATTGAGATCGACATTTCATCCGATAGCTGACGTTTGGGCATTGGTTGGGAATCAAACCTGGGTTTTCCACATGCTATGCGAGAAACCTATGACTAAGCCACCAATGCCACACTTACTGTTGGTGAATTTACCTGTTTTGGGGTTGTACTGGCAGTGTTGTATTTGGATCAATTATTTAATGTTATCTTAATGCCATTTTAACAATGTTAGACAATGTTGTCCTGACAGTGTCATTAAGATCAATAAAACTCTATACAATACGATGGTCGTCCAGTGTCAGGGTTCCTGCTAGGTGAATGATGCTTAAATTGCAATTACTAAATAAAGGACTGGGTCCCTCTAAATCAGACCTTTATTGTATAACACTAAATTAAAAAATAATAGACTAATAATGGTAATATACCTATTTGAATATTTTTGAACTATTGTCATAAAGTTGAGAAGGTGGTGTTGAAAAGACAAAAAGTTTGTCTCCTTGTCAGGCCTTCATTCTAGTACACTAATAGCACAATACTTAAACTTTATTATATTTTTGAAACCACCAATGTGCTTTTGAAAATCAATAAATACACAAATTTGAATATTTTCAGCTATGGTCAGGGAATAGACAAGAAGCCACTGAAATGATAAAGAGCTTCTTACGCTGTATGTAGAACAAGGCAATGCATATTAATCTATATTACAGTGAACCCAATTCAAGAAAAAGCAGATATTAGCTCCTCTTCAGCTGTGTTCATGTGTTATAGGTGCTGAAATGACAAATATCTCACCTCATTCATTATAAGGTAATAAGAGTAAATGTACATGTGATTACATCAATGCATCTTATGCTAAAACCATTTTCATCGACCTAAAATGATATATTTGCATAAAGGCAATTATTTACACAAACTATTTTCATTTGTAAATGTGCATTGAAAATAGACTTTACACCCACAAACTTCAAATCCAGTTTGACAGAATTTCAAGGCATCCTGTGTGGCGACAGGAAGATGACTTGGTCATCAAAATGGATCATGCAATGGACCGCGTTACTGGTGAAGAGAGAGCTGAGCCACAGAGCAAAGGTCTATGTTCCTACCTTCAGCATACATGTATACATGTATACATGTATGTGGCAGCACGGTTTCTAACTTAAAAGTTACAAGTTTGTTGAAACAAGCAACCAAAAATAAGAGCTCAGACATTATGGAGAGACTTGAAGTAGCGCTGCAGTTCTTCTGCATTTCCCGATATTTACAGTAACTGTTTTTTTTTTCAACTGTAATAAAGTCAAATAAATATTGTTTTGTTAGTGGGCTATAACAAAGGGCTGATTTGGAGGGGCCTTAAGTCATTTCAGCAGTAGTCCATAGAGTAACATTAGTCAAAAAGATATTTTACAAATATATATTATTATCTTTATAATAAAGCCTAATGTGTATGATTCTATTAATGTCCTAAGACAGTCATACTACATTTCCACATTACATCCACTAGGCTTTTTTATTTATTTATTTATTTATTTATTTATTTATTTAAAGGCGACACGGTGGTGTAGTGGTTAGCACTGTCACCTTGCACCTCCAGGGTCCAGGTTTAATTCCAGTCTGTTGTTTGTATGTTCTCCCCGTGCTTGGTGGGTTTCCTCCAGGTACCCCGGTTCTCTCCAACAGTCCAAAGACGTGCTAATTAGGCTAATTGGTGTTCACAAATTTCCTGTAGTGCTCTAAGTCTCTTGGTATAGATGCTCCTTCTTTTTTGTCTGGGCTTTGGGAAAATTGGCACTGGCGAGGCCCAGAACCCAAATTAATAGCCCATCAACCTCCTGAGCTACCACTGGCCCTGATTTACATTTACTGACTTAAAAAGCTTCAAGAAAAATATTGAATAAAGATTCTTAATATATATCAAGAGTTTGTGTTTAAGGGCCACAACCCAAAGTATAATTAAATATCTTAGTCTAAGCTAAGACTAAAATCGTATTAAGTCCAAGCAATCCATGTGTGTGTGTGTGTGTGTGTGTGTGTGTGTGTGTGTGTGTGTGTGTGTGTGTGTGTGTGTGTGTGTGTGTGTGAGAGAGAGAGAGAGAGACCAGCACAAAGATGCATGTTATAATCCATGATGCTCTAGGAAAAAGAATTAAGAAATGTACACTCTTGATTTACTACTGCATGCTATCAGCTTAGTAATCCAGGTGCTTGTTTTTTTTTCCCTCCTATGGCACCTCTTGTGTTCTGTAGGGATTTTTTGTTTCTGGAAAGATCAATATGCTTCATCATATTTCTGTCAAACCAATATGTACAAAGTCTGAGATCTGCATGTCTGATTGCATCAGTGTGAGAGTGTGTTTTGTCTAACAACTCGACGACAGAGATAATCAGACGCCGCTTGACTACACAAAGCAGAGCGAAAGTGTCTGTACACGATTAAACTGTAATGATGTGTACACAGCTTCAAATGGCCCAAAGCTAGCTAATTGCGTAATCACTACCCTGGTCCACTTACACGCATCTGCTCAGCAATTTCCAAAGCAAATGTCATGATTTTGCCTGGAAGGTATTGTTTTAGTGACAGAACACAGACGACTGATGAGCTGGTCTGGACGGGTCAGTGGTGAGGTGTCTGGCGTGAGTGTGCTTGGTGGATTTTGCTTTCTAGCTCAGTGTCCTGTGTGTTGCCAGGCTACTCTAGTAACAAACAGACCTCCCATGTCCACACTGGCCAAGTCTATTATAAAAACCTTGCCCCTCTTTTGACAGACCACATGTTCTGCTATTTATTTAGATCGGTCCCTTAACTCTGTACATCATGGCTCTGCTGATTTATTGGGAAAGAGATGACTTGCTTTGTGGAAAATCCGATGCTGGAAAAAGATGTCAAGGGAATATTTAACACTCGTCTCCTGTTCGAGACCTGACAATAGATGCACTGTCTACAGCTGGGGAATTAATTTTTATAAAATAGCCAATAAGTGTAACATTTATTTTAATTAACGCAGACACACACACACACACACACACACACACACACACACACACACACACACACACACACACACACACACACACACACACACGCATGCATGCATGGTATATTGTTGTCAACATTAGCTCGCAAACCCATTAGCTCGCCTAAGGTAGATATGTGACTGATTTTATTATTCTTGTTTAACTAACATTAGATCATTGGAAAATGTTATAGTTTTTAAAAATTAAAGGATGTTTTGCTGCCATTTTTTTCTTATTTAACAACACAATTATATAGGAACCTCTATAGTCCAATATAGCATCAATCAGCCTAATCTGCATGTCTTTGGACGGTGGGAGGAAACCAGACTACCCAGAGGAAACCCACCACCAATCCCTGACCCTGGAGGTGCAAGCCAAAGAGCCAAACCACTAAGCCGCCTTCACTAGCAGCTTCACTAAGCCTGCTAAAAATCTACCAAGAGCTTTAGGGTCAAATGTTTTCTAGCATTGTTACTGGAGTTGTGAATTACTCAATGTACCCTAAAATTTAATACAACAATGATTGTATTTTAAAGCGTTTATAAAAAATGAACACGATTTCACTCAGATGATGAGATTATCCTTTCTCCTTAATTCAGCCTCACACTCTGCTTCACTCCGCATGCCGCTGCGTGCTGTATGTTCAGTCTCACTTTGTAGCCCTATCGAGGATCCTGTACCCGTCATCGTCAGTCAACAATGCCAGTATAGTTGGTTGGATGGTTGGTTCCATTTAGATGCCACCCGGCACATATGCATCCGCTGCATTTCTGTCAGTATATCTTCCCCTCCAAAAATTATTAAATACATTATAAAATATCTAAAATAAAATATATATATTAGCAGGGAGCCTATCTGCTACATTTCTACATTTGGTAGAGTCCGGTATTTTGTCATTAGTGGTTCTGGGAACATAATTGCGGGCAGGCGTCTCTTTATTAAACATAACTGACACATTAGAAAAACAAGACAGGCCAAGTCAAGAGCCTGCTGTAGGACACTGATTATCATCTTAACAGCTCTGGTTTGTGTACAAGTGGCACATGTGTATGCAATCAAACTCTTTTATTTTACATTCTTTAAGTCAAAATGTCTCTGAACACAATTAATAAAAGATCAAAGGATTATTGCTGTATTTTCTATAGGGACAGAAGTGGCTAAAGCCCCGCCACGGCTGGGTTGCCACAATTGTGATCTTGAGCAACTGTCTTAACCTATGCTCATATTTAAAACCCTATTTTTTAAAAGCCCTATTACTAAAATGCAGGGCATCCTCAGTGCCAGGGCCAAGCCTGGATAAATGGGTGGAGTTGAGGCAGGAAGGGCATCCGGCATAAAGCCTTTTGAATCAATCAATATTATGTGCTGACCCTGAGAAAGGAAAAAAAATTATATCCAGGTATATAAGTATATCCAGGAATAAGCAATTTCCCATAATAAAGTTCTTTGAATCATGAATCTTGAATCTATATGCTGGAATTTTAACGAAACCCTAAGAAAGAACCCTAAGAAAAATCACTTGAAAATTGGTATAATGTGTCAAATGCTAAAACAAAGAAAGAAGAGGTCATGATAAACCTGACAAACCTAGAGCCATGGCATGGCATTGTTACCCGCTGTAGCACCGTAACATCATCGTGTAATAAATCGGCTTTCTTTAGAATGCGTTTTCATGTTGTTTTGAGTAACTGAGCCAAGCATGTTTCATAAGGGGAAAAATAATTGTCCTATTTTACTTTTAATCAATATGAATCAATCCAATCCAAACAGAACAGATCACGGCTAATTAAAATCCGGCCAAGTCAAACGCGCTCCTTCTCTCTAAGTACAGGTGAAGTCACTGGGATGCATGATGAATCGTCTTCTCTTTCTGCTGAGTGAAAGACTTTCTCCTGGTCAGACGCAGCATCACTCACCTGGTTCAGACCCACTGAATTCATGATCTCGTGTCACACACAATAACAGCGCTTATGGCTTGAGTAATAGCCATGGAGGCTATATTGTAATTGGGAATTAAGTGCACTTTGTAGAGGATTTTGTGCTGAAGCAGACACTGAGTCTCCAGACAGGCAAAGGAAGCCAGGACAGCCATTATGGAAGTTAATAAGTATAAATTCATGAGGGAGAGGGGTTATATATGGGCTAGGTTGACAGCAAAGGGACTCCTGGATAGGTTTGTTAGGTAAAAACAAAATTGGTTGGATTTGACTCACAGGCAGCCATTATGAAACTTTCACGTGTATGAATTCATGAGGGATCGGGGTTATAAATGGTTCACCATACCATAATATGGACCTCTGGGGTAAGTGTGTTGGTGAGAAACAAGTTCTAATTGGATTTCATTCTCAGGACATGATCAGAAACAACAGCAATCAAATTATCCGTTCATACGTTTGGACTTGTGTTTGGTTCACACACAGTGGATGTTAAAAATAAGGGGACCGATTTCACCCAAGCTTCTATGTGACCTCTGAGACCAGCATTTGTATTAAACAGAACCATGTGTCCTCTTGCCAATTCTTGTGACCAAATGAAACATGACACGATATGATTTTTTTTTTTTTACAGGATTAATGTTCCATTTAACAAGAAGCTCAGTGAACTTAAGTCCGCTCTGCTGGGTTACGTCGGTGCCAGGTCTCCTGGCCTAGACCCGGGACACAATGCTGGGTGTGTAAGGGTGTGAGTTAATAGTTAAGGTCGGTTATAGGGGACGAATTAACACACGCCAACAACACACAAGTCTTTTGGGATAAATCAAGGTCCAGCCCTGGTGGGTTTTTATTCCGCAAAGGCCTAGATCTTTATTTGTAAAGGCCATGTCATGAGCAAAATCAACCATTTGTGTCAAGCTGAGCTACAAAACATTTTATAGATGTCAGCACTAAGTTGTATGACATGGCAAGTCATTGCGTGTTTCTTTAAGTGTGATGATACAAGTATGAAGGGTGATAAAAAGCAGAAAAAAGGACAGAAAAACAGAACTTTTTTCACACATTCTCAGAATACTGGTGGAGTAAAAGAGAGGGTAATGTTTTCTTTGGACTACAAATGGCTACCAGATATACTCAACAGGCTGTGCACTCTGGTCATATTCATGAGACCTGTTACACAGACATGTCTTGTTAGACGTAATCCATCACTTTCACATAGTAGAGAACTAAAGTGGGGCAGGGGAAGCTCAGTGGTTAAGCCCCTAGACTACTCATCAGAAGGTCTCAGGTTCAAACCCCACCAACACCAAGTTGCCACTGTTAGGCCCTTGAGCAAGGCCTTTAACCCTCACATGTATGATGAGATAAAAATGTAAGTCACTCTGGAGTTTTAGATTACCAGACCTATTGGTTCTACTATTAATTTAAAGTCAGTCCCTAGCATCAATTTTACATCATATTTAAAAGTGAAATATACATATATATATATTTGTAGAGCCTTGATTAATGATTAATTATTTTTCATTGAATGCAATTGAAAGTTTTTTGTTTTGTTTTTTTGTATTTGAAGCTACAGTGAAAAACAATCACTGTGTAACATAAAGGGGCAGACGAGACATTGTGTTATAAAAACCTTGCCCCTTTTGGCAGACCACATGTTCTGCTATTTATTTATAATAAATACATTTAAATCAGTCCCTTAACTCTGTACATCATGGCTCTGCTGATTTATTGAGGAAGAGATGATTTGCTTTGTGGAAAGTCCGATGCTGGAAAAGGCTGTCAAGGGAATAATTAAGCCAACCCATTAGCCAGCCCAAGGTGGATATGGAAATGGTTTTATTGTCCTTGTTTAACTAATGTTAGACCACTGAAAACTTCGGAACAGTGAAAACAGTTTTCATCTGTTAAAAAAATTTAAGGATTTTCTTTTTCTGTTAAAAAAAAAAAAAACATTAACATGAACTTGCAACACAACTTTATTCACTATGCTACTAAAAGTCTACCAAACAGCTTTAGGGTTAAATGTTTTCTAGCATTGTTACTACAACAAGGAGCTTCAGTTAATAGAAGCTAATATTTAACACCACAGCTTTTACCATTGTATTTGTATATACTGGTTTACTTGCATTATCTTAGCTTTACTCTTACTCTTAGATTGTATCTCATAGTGCTTATAAAAATGAATATGCTTATACTGTACACCGCCTTGTACCCCCAGGCTTCGGGTTCAATTCCCGCCTCGGGTTCTGTGTGTATGGAGGTTGCATGTTCTCTCATGCATGATGGGTTTCCCCTCTAGACTTCTGGCCATGTAAATGTTGGCCAGATGTCCCGCCATGGTCGCAAAATGGGAGTAAATATAAATAGCTTCTACAGTTTGGTAAGTTCCTTATAATTAGAAATAAATATGAGGAATTGCACCTCAGACTGAAGAAACTATTTGAATGAGTAGTGAAATATTTCGACTTAACAAGTCCAGTTGACCTGACTCAACTTCCGCATAACCTACACACAAAGTCCAACTGTGCGACTAGAGTAGGTGCGACCCTGACAGACACCCTGTCACATAGCGTTTGACAGCAGAACCTCACACAATCTTTGGTGGGTTTCTCTGATGATGAATATGTGACATGGGGACTGGGGGTCTGGGTGGGGACTTGGTTAGTGCTTAACATAACCACAGGGCCAGAACTGGGCATCACTGGACCACTGAGCTCAGCTTGATGGCCTCAAACCCAAGCGGTGGCTTTAGCATGAGGTCATTGTGGCTAGGGTAAGTAGTGAGCATGATATCATTGTGGCTAGGGTGCGTAGCAGGCACAATAGTGAGCTACATGCATAATGTCCCCAAAACATGGCATGCTCTTAAACCTAAAGTGCAGAAGACATATGATGTCAGCGAGGCTGTGGTGCATGGCAGGCATGGTGCTTCTGAAGGTTGTGGAGCACAGATGGTATTACTGTAGCAAAGCTAGGATGCAGAGCCCGATATGATTTCCGTGGAAATCGTGTTGCAGTGCAGGCATGACATATCTAGGATCCATGAGTCGCTCTCAAGTGTAGGGTGCAGAGGAAACATAATAAACCTGGGGTGCGCAGAAGGCATGACGCTCTGGAGAGATGATGCTCTGGTTAACTAAGAAGGCTAACAGGATGGAACTCAGGCCTAGTAAGCCTCTCTAAGCTTGAACACTTCTGTGCCTTACAGTATGTGTGGTACATGAAGCATCTTCACCCTGGACGTGGTTTGCCGCAGGTCTCTCCTAACTTACACATTCTTAGAACTTACACAGGATCATACGGCAACTGCGTTTGCTGTTTTGCTGGTTTTCTCTGTCCATTCTGTAACAAGGTGAGAGAGACACAGTGTAATTACACGGGTAGATTTTATTTAATGCTGGACAATCAATGGCATAAAAATCTAAAGCACAATACTGACCCGTACAATTATTCAAAATACTAATTTATGTTCGTATGTACTTTTTTTAAAGTACAGTGTTTAATTTTTAAGTATAATTTAATATTTTTTAAATAATTATGTGTTGATAAATAAATAAAACAAACACAAATTCTTAATGAGATTGTTTGTGCCGTTATATAAATGCATTTGGTTTATTTCATAATTCAACATCACAGTTTAAATCACAATCACAAAATGTCTCAAATTAATCACAATTTGATTTTTTTTCCCAACAAACCATGCAGCCGTAATCCTCCTCATCATCATCATCGTCTATATCACTTCATCCTGAATACATGTATATGAGGAGTATAGATGAGGTCACAAGCCTAAGTCCAAGTACACTGTGGTAAGAGTGCCAATCCATCACAAGGCACACACACACACACACACACACACACACACACACACACACACACACACACACACACACACACACACACACACACACACACACACACACACACACACACACACACACACCACTGAAGGAAACCCATCAAGCACAGAGAGAACAGAGTAGTAAAATAAAAGTTAAACAGTAAAGCAACAGGTGTGTGATAATTAATGCAGCAAATCCAGGAGCTTAAATAACAGCAAGGAGGCTAATGTGAAACACAGAAACCTGAAAACCCAAAAACTGCTGCTCCTTTTTTTTGTGAGTCATATGGAAGCTTATTTATTCATTATCTGTGAGCTAAGCCAAATGAACTGACTCACTGAGAAGGTTGAGGATTCTCATCACTACTGCACTGAACATAAGCAAAGCTGCAGACATGTGCTAATATGACTAACATTATATGATGATATAATCAGTTTATGTGTATAAGTACGTAACTATATGATGATTGACACTTTGTCTCACAGCAGCCCTGAAAAATAAGCACAGGCACTGCTACAAATCATGTCAAGGAAAAAATCCTCATGTAGGTAAATACATGCACACACACACACACACACACACACACACACACACACGCACACACACACACACACACACACACACACACACACACACACACACACACACACACACACACACACACACACACACATGGCACAAAGAACCATAACGTAACCAGTACAGTATGTAATCAATTAAATCCAAATTAAACACTTTTTTAAATATAATAATAATAATAGTAATAAGAATAATAATAATAATAGTAATAAGAATAATAATAATAAGAGGAATAAACAGCCCACAATATTTTTCTGACATAAAAAAAAAAAAAACTCAAACCCCTTTGACCATGGTAGTAAATCACCTTGCACATTTTTGTGCGCCATAATCAAGTTTGTGTGTCTTTTCATGTTTTGACGAGTTAGTCAGAGCTCTAGTGCTGCTAAGTTATTCACACTTAATGAGAACCTTTTAGTGAGAAACATCACTAAAACTTACACACACTTAATTTAATAATGAGTTCTAGGGTGATTTTGAAGGCAAAATAGGTTTGGTTTTAACTTTTCTCATATATTCATGTTTGGATTTAATACAAAAGAAGATGAAGAAGAAGAAGAAGAAGAAGATGAAGAAGAAGAAGAAGAAGAAGAAGAAGAAGGAGGTTCGATTGATAAAATAACACACTACATATGTGGGAAGTTGTCATGCACTTGGGAAAAAAAAACGGTGTACTCATAGTGTACTTTTGTTTCTTATAAGGATATATAAGGATAGATAGATTTAGTTTTGCATGTGGCCATGCACGGGTTGTCATGACGTGGTTATGGCAACTACCTGCACACATACTAAACCGTATCACACACCTTATAAATCTGGCTTGAATGGAGAAACCTGTGATATACGAGCGCCTGATGGACAAGTGAATGCGGAGGGGGTGGGAGGGCAAGAGGGGGTGCTGCACCATTTGAAACCTTCTCTGCAAGCTATATGTGTGTGTTTGTGTGTGTTTGTGTGCGTGTGTGTGTGTGTGTGTTTGGGTGGGAGAGCTTGTTTTTTAAAGAACCATACCCAGTTTGAAAACGATGGCGGGTGGAAAGAATTTCATGCCTACCTGCTCTATAATGAGCAGAAATTATTCGACTTGCTTTCGGCGACGGCGAGCGGAATCTAGCGATGCTTCCCCGGCGAGACTGTTTTCACTCAAAATAAAATAACACAGTTTTTAACCTTCCAATTTATTCCAATTTACATATCCCTGACTGCTGTTACCCTTGGAGACAGGGTCGCAGGACTTCAGACGCCAGCGAGGGAGCGCCAATGGGTGTTTGATTAGTTAATTAATAATTCCCTTGGTGCTGTAATTAATTTGTAATTAAGTGAGGTGATCGCTGTTTGGTTTTGACTTTCCTTCTTCCAAAAACATGCCAGCTCATATACATCTATGGCACCAGGGACTAAGTTTGTTCTCTTTCTACTCTCTTTTTTAATTCAGGGCATGTCTAGACTTTTTCTGTTATATTTTTGCCAAAGATCAGTGCGTTTGTTTTCGTTAACATCAGAAACCCAGCATCACCACGTTAAAGTTTCTCCAATGCTCTGGGTCTTATTTTAAAAAATAAAATAAAAAAAGCTGTTAATGATCATCATTTTTCCTAAAAATCTATTTAAAATGATAAAATAATAAATTTTCAAACTTTTATTTTAAACACGCAGGCCCATTTAGTTACACTTTATGTTTAATATCCTGATCTGTATATGTGGAACCTGATCTTGGCTTTGGAATTTGAGCGAACGGACCACCAGTGTAGCGGAGCTCGGCCTCGACAGACCCAAAGAACTCGTCAATATCACAAACACTTCTTCTTCCCATGTGACGTGAAGTCTTGCCAATTAAGTCCCGTTGACTCATGGCAGTGAGTAATGGAGGGGCACATGCACTTTAAAAGGGCAAAATTGCTCAGGCCCCACTTAACACCAATCGCAATTAACGCAGCCACACAATTTCTCCAGCAGATTGCAGTGACTCAGTTGGACTGGATGAGGAATAAGGAATGAAGCACTGACTTTTTTTTTTTTTAATCGAGTGTGAGCTGCAGTATGGGAGTCCTGGAAGGCTTCATCCTAGACGAGTGATTATCCTCTACATAGCTTGTGGGAAATAATCAGACTGATCCATCTCTAGAAGAAAAAGAAGGTTTTCCAACCAGCCTGTTTCTGCACTAAGTAATTATTCTGTCTAACTCCCTAACCTCGACTTTGTCAGTTCATGCTTAGAACCTACAGTAACGCACATATTTTAGTGAGGTGGCCAGAGATAAAAGATTGCCATACTTACCCTTTTAGCCCCATATTTAAGATGCAGAACTTTCAAACAAAATATGAATCCAAATTCATGCACTGCAGAACGAGTGCCTGTCCCGAAAAAAGCAGCTGTATGTCTCAACAGCCTTGCTAACTGTTGTATATGTCAAAGACATCATGGCCGTACTCATTGTGGTGTTCACTATAGAGCCAAGACGGGCATGTTAAACCAAATTCCCCATCCACGATGGCCACAAAGTGCAGTCAGTCTTGCAGTTCAGTCTTAGACCCACAAGAGGGGGCAAATCCCTGCTGGGGAATGGGACTTGCCAAAAAATGGACTTTGTGCACACACTGGTGTGTGAGGGATTTGCTGGTACCAAATCACCTAAGGCCCGGCTCTAGGCGGTACATCAATACCAGGCCACAGACAATTTTAAAAATACATAGTTTTGTTTTATTTTCATTTTATTGACTGCCAGAGTCTGCAGAATGTTTGACTTTGAAAAATGATCAGATCATTTCCCGTTCACATACTCTATAGTCGAAACGTCTTTCCCACACTTCTCGCTGTTTTTTTTTTTTTTTAATTTTTTGATGACCAGTGAAATTAATGTAATGTCACAAGATAATTCCAGCTAAAATGAGTAAAAAAAAAACAAACATATCTGGGAAAAAGGGAATGAAAGAGAAGAAACCTGAATTAAAAGCAAAATGGCAAGAGTTCTAACTAAAGTGGTGGCTCAGTGCGTTAAGGCTCTGAGTTACTGACTGGAATGTCGATGATTCAAAAGCACAAACTCCGCTTGGTTGCTGCTATTTGGCCCTTAACACCAGTGTGCCTTATTATGGCTGACGCTGCACTCTGACCCCAGCCTACTAACAAAGCTAATTAATTTAAATGTGATGATTAATGGCTGATTGTAATATTTATTGTAACAGGTGATTCATACTGTATGCTCCGAGTCCACTCTGTATAATAGATTGAGACTTTTAAGGCGTAATGTTTGAGAAAACTTCAAATCTGCCAATGTTCTGGATTAAAATCAAGGTAGAATATCCCAAAAGCACTAACAACTATTCCATGTTTGTGAAACGGGGTTGTGTGCAGTGAACACTAAATTATAGATCAGACGGGTGTCATTGTCTCCCATCACTAATAAATGAGACTGTCTCATCACAGGGAACTACTGTAGCTCAGGGCTCACACTGATTCCGTGTCATGGTATGTTATTTTCATTATGAACTTCATTGTGCTTTGTTACCAGCCTGCGATGGCCAGTAAAATAAAATAAAAAAAACTTGTCCCTGGTGCAAAAACAGACCACTGCTCTAGATGGATGGAGGTCAGTGATAATTTTTTTTTAACCTAACATACCTATAAGCCAAAAATATTCACACTCCACCAGTGATTTATTTTTTACTATGTTTGACATACATGTAAGCATTCGTTTGCTGTGATTGATTGGGTCTAGATGATCTAAAGGAAATGAAAATATATGACATGTTTTGGAAAGAGTGCCAGCTTTATTTTGACGCCAGTGCCATGGGGCTACTCAATCTGACAGACAGAGATCTTCTGTAAGGGGGAGTGTGTGAGAGCGAGAGAGCGAGAGAGAGAGAGAGAGAATGTACGTAGTATTCTTGCCTCGTACCTCCAGGTTTTGGGGTTCCAATCTCTCCTCTAGTAGGTATTTGAGTCTCGCTGTACTTGGTGAGTTTCCTTTCTGTGCTCTGGTTTCCTCCTACAGGCAAATGGTGGAGGATGATTCGTGTTTCCCAATTGCCCTTAGTGTGTGATTTTGCAGGTTTTTCCAGGGTGTAGACTGCACGAACTTTTGCACAAAGTTCCCCTGAGAAAGTCTTTCTTCACATAGAAAGTTGGAGTCAGAGTGCAGGGTCAGCCATGACACAGTGCCCCTGGAGCCTAACAGTGGCATCTTGATGGAGCTGGGGCTTGAACCACTGATCTTCTGATTAGCAACCCAGAGCCTTAACCTGCTGAGCCATCAATGCCCTGTATATAATGCAACCATATATACACCAATCAGCCAAAACATTAAATCCATTAATATTAAAACCACCTAACTTGTGGGTTCCTCTTGTGCCATTGGAGTGGCTCTGGCCCCTTAGGGCATACAGTAGCTCCGCAGGGTCTCTGGGGGTGAGCTGTGGTACCTGATACTCAAATGTTAGCAACAGATCTTTTGGGTTGTCGGGTTGTTCTTCTGTGGATTGGACTTGTTTGCCAAGCTCATCCCATGCATGGTTGATCAGTTTAGGATCTGGGACGTTTGGAGGCCAGGTCTGAGTCCTTGGGCTCATGGCCTGCTGGGTCCTGTGGACTGTGGTGTACTGGATGTTCTGAGCCTTTCTGTTGTGGCCGGCACTGACTTTTTTAAGAGGCTTTTCTGTGATATCAGACAGAATGAGCTGGCCTTTGGTCGCCTCCTACATGGGTGTGAACTAAAATAAATAAGATCCTGAGATAAAAAATGAAAAGGAGAAAGGGATGCCAGTTTGAACAAAAACTCCTTAAAGGAGACTGGACTAAGCAGTGCAAGCTAGATGTGCCAAAGAGTGAGTTGTCTCATTATCTACACCACTTAACCCTGCATATAGGGTCACAGGGGCCTGGAGCCTATCACAGGAGACTTAGGGGACAAGGCGTGGTACACCCTGGACAGGGAGCCAATCCATCCACACATATACTGTACACACTCATTCACACACTTCAGACAGTTTGGGAACGCCAATTAGCCCACTCTGCAGGTCTTTGGGAGGTAACCCACCAAGCACAGAGAGAACAGACAACCTCCACGCACACAGAGATGGGAATCGAACCCGGCCAAGATTCAAACTCAGGGCCTGAAGGGCGACAGTGTTAACCCTTACATCACTGTACCGCCTACAGAGTGAGTAGCAACAGTATTTATGAACTAGCAAACAGCTAAAGAGAAAGTCTGCAAATCTTGAAAGCCAACCTTGCGCAGAGGAACTCTGCAGGAATAAACGTTCCTCCATTGGAATCGTTTAGGTGCATTTAAGACCTCCCCACCCCCACTTGCTCCAGCACATACACCCACACCGTGTCCCGCTTCTCTCTATTTGATCTAATTTGGTATAATAAGCCTCATTTGATTGCCATTGGCCTAATGAGCATAATTAATTGGCCCTTCTGGGCTATTGTAATACGCCAACCACTGGGCTGAAAGTGAAAACAAACACGTAGTGTGGAGCTGTGAAAATAAATAGAGTTCGAATGTGAGATTATTACACTCAAACGAATGTTTAAACCACGCTCTGCTTAGCGTGTGTCTGTGAAAACACAGCAGACTCCCACACTCCTTCCTCATTTCAGACCGACCCGTGCTCATGCTGTTGCAGCTGACGCCTCATTAACGTACATCAGGTGACACAATTTCAGCTTCACTCCACCATGAAGTGTGTAGCTTTGTCGTGACTTCAATCGCAGAAATGTAACTTTTCTATAAACAACAACAATAAAAAAAAAATGATGCAAATTTCGAAATACGTAATCAAAATGAAACAAGTTCATTTCTTAACTTGGGGAATAATGGAAATTAAAAAAATAAATAAACTTTCTTTTCTCCAGTCAAGAGGTCGCCACAGCAGACCACTCAATCCACACAAACAACTTGGCACCGGTTTTACACCAGATGCCATTCATGACGCAACCAGGCTTGGGACCGGCTCTGCATGCAGTGGCTGGGTCGTATGGGGTGTGGCAACTCACTTACCGGGGGGCTTGAACCCGAATCCTCATGTCTTCTGATCAACAACCTAGAGCCATAGCTGTTCCAGCCACCGCTGCCCGAAATGACCAAAAATTTATGAACAAATGAAACAGAATTAATAACTAACCTCTGTATTTGCATTTTCCTTTGGTCACAGGAAGACTGGAAGTGAAACATTAGAGAAGGAAAATATTCCAGTTTTGAGTTACATGGAAGCTGAACATAAAATAGCTTCATCAGCAAGATCATATTCATCCCAACAAATTTAGATTCATGGTTAAACAACGTGTGTGCGTGTGTGTGTGTGTGTGTGTGTGTGTGTGTGTGTGTGTGTGTGTGTGTGTGTGTGTGTGTGTGTGTGTGTGTGTATGTGTGTGTCTGTGTGCGTGCATGTCCACTCCCTACTGGTAAGTGTTTCCCCTCTATATATTCTGATGACATTTGCCTATTAAAGCAGATCAAAAGAAAACCTAAGGTCAGCTTGGGCTGATGTGGCACCCGAGAGCTGGTGTGTGTGTGTGTGTGTGTGTGTGTGTGTGTGTGTGTGTGTGTGTGTGTGTGTGTGTGTGTGTGTGTGTGTGTGTGTGTGTGTGTGTGTGTGTGTGTGTGAGTCTGCGTGTGTGTATGTGTGTGTGAGTGTGCGTGTGGTTGTGTGTATATGTGTGTTGTGTGTGTGCATGCATGCATGTCCAAGTTAAAGATGAGATCATTGCTTACCAACATCATCATCATCATCCAAGACCTAAAATGCTCTGTCACTGATGGCACTGACACTGGGTCTGTGTGCTTTTTTTATAGTCTTGGTCAAAT
Source organism: Clarias macrocephalus (assembly GCA_011419295.1). Taxonomy (NCBI): domain Eukaryota; kingdom Metazoa; phylum Chordata; class Actinopteri; order Siluriformes; family Clariidae; genus Clarias; species Clarias macrocephalus. The sequence goes on along the minus strand of JAAGKR010008069.1, from coordinate 13,002 downwards.
AAATGGAAAACGCAAACCAAACCGCTATAGCAAAAATATTTATTTATAAAGTCATCAGAGAGAGAAAAAGAAAGAAGAAAAAAAAACTAACTTACTTTTACTTAAACAGGAAGCAATGAGGTAAGGATAGGTATGACTTCTGCCTCGTTTAACCTCAATTTTAATCTGAAACAATCTCTGTCTCTGTCTGTCTCACTCCTACTTTCTGTCTATATTCTTGCTGGCCCTGTCCTGCCATAACCGATTCAGGCACGGTGTTATGGGAATGGTTCTATGGCGACTAAAGGCCGTGTTTTGATTGGCACCTCGTAACGACTCCAAACTCTGCAACCGTCGGCCAGACTCGCAACATTCAATCACACAACAGTGCTACCATGGACACCAAAATGAATTAAAGGCCATTGTTGTTATTGGACTATCAACTGGACTTTCCATTCTCGGAACTGTAATAAACTGTAAAAAAAAAAAAAAAAAAAACCCAAAGACTTCATTGGCACCAGCTTTTAATAAATATAATGGTTTACAATCCTAACGTTTGTTAACTAAAGCCTACGTGTAAAAAGAAGGATATGTGGAACCAATGTGTTAATATTAATATTGTACTTATTTTGTGAAATTTTAAGTTAATTCAATTCAATTACATTTTATTTGTATAGAGCTTTTAACAACTGTCTTTGTCGCTAAGCAGCTTTATACAATCAAAATTATTGAAGTTTGTATGAAATGTGAATGTGTATTAAACCAAATGGTCAGATTGTCCCTGATGAACAAGCAACAAGGGCGATGGTGGCAACGATGGCAGTAGGAAGAAACCTTGAGAGGAACTGGGAACCCATCTTCATTCGGGTGATAACGGATAGCAGGGATTGATCTGCAGTCATACGCCGTGTTATACAGCTGGAAGTTATGGATATAAGTGAAGTTATTAATATGGAGTCAAGTTCATTATTGGAGGCTCACGTAGACCGTAGAAAATTCTGGTCCTAAACTATCAATTGAATGCAGTCGTGACTCCTCAGAGAACAGCTGTCAGTATCAGCCGAGGACAGGACCGTCTTTATGGTAGAGTGGAACCGTCCCCAGTCACCACACGCATCCCAGGCAGACCACACGGGGCATCCATGTGACGAGATCTCCAACCAGAAGCAGAACACCAGGACGAGTCAGCCAGGTCCAGAGGGCAGAGGGGGTCTGGATCACTGGCAGCTCAGGAGCGACACGTAGAGCACGACAGAGAGACAGGAAGAGGGACAGAGAGAGGGGAGAATAGAGAAGAGAAAAGAAGGAGAGCTAACAGTTAAGTATGGTCGCAGTCTCACAATGTATAATTCATAGTACAATGTACAATGATACAATGATGAGCAAGTCAAGGGTGTCAGCGACGGTGGCAAGGAAAACCTCCCTGAGATGACAATCGGAAGAAACCATATAAGGTTTACATATATTTAGTGCAGAGAGCAAGCTGAGACTCAGCATAAATAAAAGGGAGGAGCCAGAAGGAAACACAAACATGAGGGGGAACTGAGATGTAAAGCAACCAATCACTTGACCGTCAACAAACCTGAGTGATCAGTGAGAGTGGGGCAGACAGCATCTAAACATACCAGTTCACCAGATACTCCACGTCCATGAGTCCAAGGAAAATCTATTTACAAAAATGTTTGGCTAAATAAATAGGTTTCTATCCTAGACTTAAACACTGAGATTGTAAAGTTAATAAACTCATAAAGATACAATTTGTACATCAAAAATCTAAAGCCTGTTCTGTAAAAAAAAAAAAAAGTTGAGTTATTTGACATACAGTAGTACCTCAGCATAAGCGCTTTATTATTGTATTATTTTAATGTCATATTGTGAAATGCATTTTCACATAGGAAATAATGTAAATGCAGATATTACCAGATTCCAACACTATAATCATATTTTTTATACATATAAAAAATTATCAAAACCTTTAGTTTTCTTTTAGAAAATGAAGTAACATATGAAATAAATAGAAATTAAACCTGACTTAACCTTAATTTGTGATTCCTCTTGGCCCCAGCAACTTTAAAACCAAACTGAAAGTTGCTCTCTGGGAAAATGGTTAGCGTGCTGAGACAAATTTCTTGCAAAATTCTGATTCTTAAGGTGAAAATTTGCAAGACGGGGCGTTCGTATGACAAGGTACCACTGTAAACTAAAGAGTGTGTTTACATTTGAGAGACTCCCTTATCCAGAGTGACTTACAGTACACTTGACCTTAGTTTTTTACAGTGGAACCTGGTGGTGCTGGGGTCTGAACTACCCCTGATCCCAGTAAACAAGACATAACTTTGGGTTTCAACACTGGGGGGGGGGGGGTTCAGATCTCCACCCATATAGAGGGTGAGGTGGACAATAAGAAGAGATTTTTCTCTTAGTTGATAAACCAACAACTTAAATGGTGGTTTGGTCTTAGACTCTTCCTCTTTTGCACCTGCTGTTGCTCGCATCTGCAGTTTGCGAAATGTGGAGGATGGGTTGGACGCAACCAAGTCTCACACAGGGACAGGGCGGATTCGTATTCTTTGCTCAATAATTGCATTGTATTGAAAAAGCCAAAACCTTACTCATGTTTCATAAGAGTGAGTAATTTTTAGTCATCCTTACAATATGATATTTGTGGCCTTGTACTGGCTGGTTTTTATTATTGGTTACAAAGCAAACATCCCCTAGAAAATTACATTTGTGCGGCTAATGCGTTCAGCGTTGCTGGAGATCACTCATTGACTTTAGGTAAAAGATTAGGATCATGATTAGGATTGTGGTAGATCAGGAGCCTGTCCTGGAAATACTAACATTTATAGCATTTTCCAGACTAAAATTCCCTTTATTACATTTCATTCAGGGTTAAGGGCCGTGCTGAACGGCCCAGCTGTGGCAGCTTGGAGGGACACCAGATGTGAGGCTGGAATGCACCCTGCAATAATGTGAATTAATAAAAATTGAAGTTTTAAAAAATATTGGACTTGCAAAACCTAGAACACTGAGTGTGTCCCTGACAAGACGTTCACGGTTTTCTATCTGAATGATGTTCGGCACAAATGAACTTCATCGCAATGTCACAGTGCAGAACACCAAACTTTCACGAGTGCATTTATGCGTTCAAATGAGGTCTGCAAGAACAAGCACAAGCTTGTGATGCCACCGTACTGTAACTCCACGGACAGAAGTCGCCTTTCAGCATGGTTTGTGAAATCAATTTTAGTTTCAAAGACCTGAAATGCAATAGAAATAGAATTAGGAATAGAAATAGAAATAGAAAGAGCAGAACTGGCTCAGGCGCAGAATAAACGAGTAATTTAATTTCTAATCCACACAAACAGCACAACGGCAGTATGGCTCCGGCACGCTGCAAACAACTGCGAAAAACAAATAAACCCACAGACAAACAAGCAAATGTTGACTGATTTATGTCAGGCACAGAGACGCTCCGTTTGAGCTCAATTGGACACAGAGCAGTTTTTGTGGCTGCAGAATTTGGCAGCAGCGGCGTGATGTTGTGAAAAGAGAGAAAAGCAGACAAGGTGCGAAAGCGTGTATAGTGCGTTATGGAAATGATTCTGTATTTGAATTTAAGGTGATAAGATGTTGCTTTGATTAAAATGCACATTTTAATGCAAGGACGTGTGGCAATGTGTCATGCAGGCCGTCCGGTGCTGATGGAATTTCTGTTTAACCATTTTTAAGGCACGCACTGAAATATTCTATATTTTTATTAGAATTCTTCATTGTTCTCATTTTTATGTGCAAAACAGTGAATTTACTTTATATTCCTTAATCGGGTAAATCTGTTGGATTGTTTTTTGTATTTTTGCATATTTAATGTTTAAATAAATGTGCCTTTAACTTTAATTGTATCTTTATATATATACTTTTTTGTGGGAAATAAAATAGTACCCGAGACTCTATTACCAGGTGAGGAACCATGTATGGTAACTTCACTGAACTTGATTTGCAACATAAAAATGACAACGATACATAAGATGACAACATTTTGAGATAAAAGACGGATCATTAGAGCAAACATGTTCACAGCAGTCCGAGGTGAGGGCATGTAAAATATACTCAAACTGAGAGCCCAATGTTAAAAGTGTTTAATTAAACTTTTGCAGTACTTCTGCCTGAGGTTTAACCTGCACTATGTTAAATGTTGAGTAAAAGTGATGTTATGAAGAGTTACGTGGCGGATTTAATAATCTACTTTAAAATAAGCTACTAATAAGATACTTGTTCAATGTAAACAAACACCTGCACCAATAGATATTAATTAGAAAAGCTAAACTGAATAGTTTTACTGGGATTAGTTCATATTTTCATTTTCACTCATTTTTCACTTCAGCTGAGCTTAAACAAGGTGTACAGGGGCAGATCTACTGGGGTGGCACGGGGTGGCAATTGCCACCCTAAGAAAAAGCCTTGCCACCCTATTTGCCACCCCAGCACTAGTGTCCTAGTATTCGAAAAATAAAAAAGTTTTTTTTATTTATCTGACGTTCCAATCCAGATATTTTTATAGGACAATGTAAAAATGTGCCACCCCTCATAATTTTAATGCCACCCCCTTGCCACCCCATGAATAATTTTCTAGATCCGCCCCAGAATGTGATTTCTTGGTATTACTAAGTGAGACAGAGAGTTCTGTCGTACATACAGACAGACAGACATGTGCGTGAGCTTCAACCTGAACTAATAATAATATTATTAATATCACTGATTACATTAAAGCGGATCAGATTATTTTTAGTTTTAAACTTTTAACTTTTTTAATCATTTTTTACTAACTCTTATCTTACGCTAGTAGATATATAGTTAAAAAGGTTACAGACACATTTATTTAAATACAAAAATATATTAAAAAAAAGAATATGCAAATATACAAATCTTGCAGTTGTTACCAAAAGATATCAACAGGCAATAATTCTGAAATGTCGTGTCCTGTTATATATACGGACGTGGTATAGAGAGCGAGATCAAGCTGAAGAACTGCGCGATTACTAGAAAGCAATAACTTCTTTCATTCTTACTTTCTTTCTTTCTTTTGTTCTTTCTTTCCTCCTTCCTTCCTTCTTTCCTTCAAACCTTCTCTTACTGGTTTTACAATCACATTCAGAAATCAAAGTGCATTCATACATTCAAGCCGTTTTATTGTTTAAGGCTTGTTTCTTGTCCCCGAGCAGTTCAGACGGATGCCGTGTGCCTTGCTGCTCTCCAAATGGAAGCGTTCATGTTTTATTGCCTCCCCCACTTTTGCAGCCTGCCAATTTGGCTCCCTGAGTAAACAGTGCGTATGAATTGCTGATAATTGGGAGAGTTGCCAACAGTATGGGAGAGAGTTCGCAAGGTCATAGGTCAATGCTTTTGGGCTGCTGGCCAGCTGCAAATGGGTCAGCGCTCATTACGAACCATTCGTGTGGACGTGCACCTGAGCTGTCACAAGCATTAAGCCTGTTTAAAACACGTTTATTAGACATTGTAACTGCTTTCCTCATGCTAAAGCGAGACGGTGCAGACTGGTAACAAATGTTAACAGCGAGTGATTAGAAGTTAAAGAGGTGCGCTGCTCATGCTTACCATCAAGCTCATATTCGTAAAAAAGCTCAGCGACTGTTTTCATGAAGGTTTAATAATTCTGGGACACACTTTAATGAACAGTCGCATTCTTTAATCTGATTGATGCCTATTTTTCGATAATTTCCTATAACATAACTATAGGACCTGGGTAAACACATACTGTATGTAGTTACAGTACTGATGTAATGATGGCAGCATGACTGCTTGGTGGCAGCACTGTTGCCTCACACTACAAAGGATTTCATATGCAGATGATTATTTAGCATTTATGGAAGGAGTCTCCAGTGTCACTGTTTTGTATCAGTCAGACTAATGCTGTGATTCTAACTTATAATCTCATACAGTAGTTTCAATGACATGCTCTCGATAATTCTACAGTACGGTAAAGTATTGTGGATGTTAAACATGATCAAAACAAACATTTAATCCAAACAGCAACAGGAAAAATCTGTGACTCCTATGTGTAGAAACTAAGGCTAAGGCTCACTCACTCATCGTCTATACCGCTTCATCCTGTGTTCAGGGTCGCGGGAGGCCTGGAGCCTATCCCAGGAGGCTTACATACACTCACTCACACACTCATTCACACACTACAGGCAATTTGGGAACGCCAGTTAGTACCCAGAGTACCCGGAAGAAACCCACCAGGCACGGGGAGAACATACAGTACAAACTCCATGCACATAGAGCCCGGGCAGGAATCGAACCCAGACCCTGGAGGTGCAAGGCGACAGTGCTAACCACTACACCACCGTGAGGCTAAGGCTAAGCAAACTTAATAAGGAAAAAAGTCAGGACCATTTGACCGTGTGAAGTGCATGCTGGGAACCTAATGTCAGAATAAGAGTTTTGCAGGAAGCCAAAATCACAAAAACCAGGGACAAACACGTGATGATCATTAGACTATTTATTAATTTATATTTATCGAAACGGACATGGATGCATTACCAGATGATGAGAAATTAAAGCACATTTAATAAAGTGTATGGACTAAACTCACCTTTTCTTTATTTTACATTATAGTCTCACCTGCCTACTGTTTTTACTGATTTTACATGAGAACTGCTTTTGTAATCATAAACTCTCTCTGTAATCGTCCCCGAATCCTCTTACTCACAATTTGCACCTTAACAAGTAAAATTTTGCAAGAAATTTGCATTTGCATACGAAATATTTTTGTCTGGAAGCCGTTAAAAGAGCGTTTGCATGTTTGGAAAGCGAAGCAATCAAAAAAAAGTTTTTTTTTTTTTTGCATTTTGTGCATGATTTAGTGAAGACATAGCACCATGGGTCGCAAGAAAATTTGCAAGGACGCTAGCAAGAGATTAGAGGGGAGTCACTGTCAGTTTGGTTTTTAAAGCAGCCATGCTGCCAAGAGGAATCATAAATTAAGGTTAAATGAGTTTTAATGTCTCTTTATTTCATTTATTTTATGTGTATTTTCTTGTTTGTTTGTTTTTTTAATGCAAAAATATGTTTTTAGTATAAATTGGTAATATTGGTAATATTTTTGTTCGGCTGAAACAGATTGTCTGCATTTGCATTATTGCCTGCGGGAGGATGTGTTTCACAATCTGAAATTTACACCTTAAGATCTCCAGAACAGATTAAATGTGGATGCCGAGGTTCCACTGTATCCAGCTGTAGAAGAGTAATGATTTAATGATTTATAATCACAGCTTCCAGTGTCCCCCTGAAGAGGACAGGTTCCCTTCTGAGTCAGGTTTGTCTCAAGGTTTTTCCCTCATGTTGTCTCAGGGAGTATTTTCCTTGTCACTGTCTTCTCTGGCTTTTTCATTAGCGACCTAAATCTGCATCCAGATTTATGTAAAGCTGCTTTGTCAAACTGTCCATTAGAAGAAAAACGCAATATAAATAAAACTGACTTGAATTCAAATATATGACTCATAAATAATGCAAAAACACCAGCAGTACTATAGTCCGAAAGCTGCTCACTTCTTCACTTTCCCATATTTTCGATTCGGTTATGGGCGTGAGGGTGCAATGCAATTCCCACAATGTATTCGTAGAGTCTAATCAAAGCTTTAATCCTCTGCATGGTCATTTTAACCCACCATAATTACACATTACTCCGTTATACTGTCGCCAGTCAGCGTTTGAGCCACAACTGCCCTGACAGGCAAATATACCACTAATAGTCATGTTAGTCATTTTCTGATTGGGGCGTCAGTGGCTACTTAATTCCAGGCCACGTCTCAGAGCTGTGCCAATGTTACCCAGGCCTGTCATGTGCAGTGGAGCTTAATAAGTTAGACACAACAAGCAACATTAATGGTTCTTCGGCAAACATTTGGGTTAGTCTCTGAAAGCTCTCTGGCAAACATCCGTACCCAGATTGCCTTGGTGCCCCGTCTGGATCCACCTTTCTTATGTTCTCACAAATTTCCATGCTTCTACAGTACCTCCAGAAAGACCGACTTCAATCTAAGCGAGTTTGGTCATTTTCCTTCTCAAAGGCGCCGCCCAATGCTGGTAGTCACCTGAGCATCTTGAGAAGATGGAAGATGGACGATGGAAGCAAATGAACAGGAGAATATTTGAGCATCATGGTCCAGTCTCTCTCTCTCTCTCTCTCTCTCTCTCTCTCTCTCTCTCTCTCTCACTCAAGATTCAAAGACTCCTGAGTCAAAGATTTTAACTTTATTTCTATATCTTTCAGTTTTTCTCATATTTGTTTGTTAGCAAATACTTATAAGTATTTGATTTTCTAAATTCATTTTGATGTGAGATAAATCCATGCCATTTCCCCCTGGCTGCAAAAGTAACATGCTCTGATTGGTCATGGATTTTTAAGTATTCCAACACCGCCTGGAGAAAATCTACAGGCCAGATGTCCAAGGTAGACCAGCATGCTTTGCAATCATGATCCCACCGCGTCCCAAGCCTCACCATTCTGTGCACACATGTCAGTGTACGTACATTTGTAACAGCAGTCATGCTACCTTCCAGTGTGTCTCTCTCAGGACTCTCAAATGCACACGCCGATGCAAATATAAGACAAAACGTGATTTATTAAGTGTGCAAAATGCTCTTTATGAAAAATATACTGTATATACATTTGAGTTTCTGCATAAGTCATGGTAATTATAGTTATTAATTAATTTTTTATTTTTTATAAATCATTAAAAAAGATTATAAATCATTCAATCATTGCGTATAGAGTCTGACATGCATTGGGTTCATAATTAACTAGTGGAAGAATCAGATTCTAAATAAATAACATTTCATAGCAATCTGACTGAGTTTGAGGAAAACTTGGTGTGTATATACATAGTAATGTGAAGAAGGGCTGGGCAATTTGAAAATGATTTTAAAACTGACATTCGGAATCTCTAATTGAAGTAATCTTGCCGGTGTTAATTATTTAACTTTTTAATTTTGCTAATACTTTTTAAATCTTTTAATATTTTCCCCACTGTGTGTTCATGTACTCTCCCCTCCAAACATGTGGGTAGAAACATAACTCCACCTCGTCCCATCTGTGACATGGAGCTCTTTCATTAGAAAAAAAGAAAAAAAAACTTTAAAAAAGTGCATATTTACAGTACTGTTTAAACCTTGTCAGAGACCTATGAGGGAAAAAAGAAAGAAAGAAAACATTATTTAATCATAATGGAGGTAAAATATTCAATTAATCATGATCTGAAGTCGTGTCGCCCAGCACTAGTGTGAAGTATGTTGGTTACAAACCAGAGGCAACAATCAAGCAATTAAGTCACATATAAATGATGAACATGATTGGAAAAATGTAACAAAGATAAGATCAAAAGTCATTAAACTTAAAATGAAATATTTCAAGCCTTTTTTGTTTTAATTCCTGTGTTAATTTCAATGGTTACAAAAATCCAGTATCTCAAATATATTCAAATATTTCTCGAAACCAATTAAAGAGGCATTTACAATACAAAAATGTCCAACTTCTGAAAATTATGTTCAGTTATGTATCTGGTCCTTTAGCATTAATAACATTAATATCTTTTGCATAGTAGAAAATGGGCTCAATAGAAACACTAGAATATGGTACTAGGTATGTTACATTTCACGATTTTTCAATATGGTTAATTCAAGGCTGATTAGGGGTTTCATGAAAGGTTTCGACTTTTCTGATTGATTTCTCTTTTTTCACCATATTTTGTCAATTGTACATAAACGAGGGAGAAAAGTGCATAAATGGTGTATAAATTTTAATTTTTTAAAATTATTATTATAATTTTTTTTAAATAGAATCAACAAAACTGTACTGTTTGTACAAACTGCAGCTAAATCACAATGCATCAGCTATTGCAATCTTGCACTCTCCATAATATCAAATTTCATTACAGCCTTGTAGCATCATTTATTTTTTTAACACTATTTCAATTTCATTTGACTAATCATTTTCTTGCAACTTTGTGCTTTTATTTGTTGTATCAAGAAGCCCTTACCTCAAGCCCATAGCAGTATAGCAACGCTGGTCTAATGTGCCAGTAATGCCAGTAAAATCATTTCCATACGGCTGAGGTACTTGAGATGAAATGACTCATCTCAAGAGCCAAAACCTTGTACTTTGTCACTCAACCAGATTAGTAACACAAAAATGATTTCCGTATGTCTGAAATCCACCAGAGTTTGGACTTGTCTAGGTGAATTTCGAGCTCATGCCTTTGTCACTGAGTCAACACAAACTATAAACTACAGTTTTGTAGGAGTTGCAAGACGGTGAGTCACCGCTAAAAAGCTTGGCAAACATGAACCGAGGTACGAGACAATGACGCAAAAAAAAAAAAAAAAAAAGTAATAGAAATAGCATTAGCTTTGCCAGCACAGGTGGGAGCAGGAATCAGAGCGGTAAGTGATAAACAGAAGCACTGGCAGATGGTGGAAGAAAAAGAAACCAAACTTTTCTGCAGGTGTAGGATGACCAGTGGGAGGAGGTGCGAATTAAAGAAGTAGAATCTGAGAGCGAGTCAAAGGCAGAAATAGAAATAATCACAGCACCAGGAATGAAGGAAATAAGATCGCAGCTGATATAAATGTAAAAGTTGCAGTAGCTATGGTGAAGAGTATTTAAAACAAAACTATATAGGAGTCATTATAGCTCCACCACCTGCTTTGTAACACACCCACCATGATCCTTAAAGGAGCCAGATTGTCAAAACAGATTACACATCAACTCAGTGTGATTTAGAAAGCTGTTTTATGCCCCTCTTGGTGCTCATGAGGCTTTGTCTCAAACCTTTAAAGGGCCGAAGGAGCAAAAAAAATCTCGAATGGCCTCAACTTTTGACTCTTGTACACTATGTCCTGACATAGGTGGAGGAACGTTCATAGAGCTTGTCTGTTAATTAGGAATAACTTCCGTAAAGAGACCCTAGAGGGTCACTCTTTCTCTCCAGACCTGTCAGCACTCCTTTCAAATGGGGATTGGGCTTATTTCGGAGACCTCTTTTTGCCATTTAATATGAATCCCAGGCTACAGCTGCAGGAGAGATCAAGAGCTTGTAATGCGTTCTGGCCTTCCCAATAGCCTTCTGCACTCATCTTCATTACCATGAAACGCACAAGATAGTGAGCAATACTTTTAAAATAAAAAATACAGAAATAGAGTACCATTCAAAAGTTTGGATTTATTTTTAACATTCTAGAACAATACTGGATTTTTTTTTTAACTATGAAATAACACACATGGCATTAAGTAATTAAGTAACACCATCAACAACAACAACAACAACAACAACGACAGTCAGTTGATATTTTAAAACACAAAAGTCAGCAGTTCTGGAACAGTTCTTGCAAGTGCTAGTATTGTGTCAAGCGCAATTGCAAAACCCATCAAGCACCATGATGAAACTGGCTCTGATGAAGACCTTCCTTTGTGAGCAGGAGACAAACGTATCTCAGAAATCACCAGTTAACCTCAAAATCACTTCAGAGTAGAGTCATTATGAGGCTTTACAGAGCATAAGTAGCAGATTCATCTCATTATCAACTGTGCAAAAGAGATTATTGCATATTTTGGATGTCTTAAGTATTGTTTAATAATGTAGAAATAAACAGAAATCAGGAAAGACAATGGAATTAGAAGGTGTGTCCAAACTTTTGACTGGTAATGTAACTAAATTGAAAATGAGTTAAAATAAGCATATTTGTTATTTATGGCATATTTACCCACACTTTATTTACTTACTTACTTACTTACTTACTTACTTACTTACTTGCTTACTTACTTACTTACTTGCTTGCTTACTTACTTACTTACTTACTTACTTACTTACTTGCTTACTTACTTACTTACTTACTTACTTGCTTACTTACTTGCTTACTTACACTTACTTGCTTACTTACTTACTTACTTACTTGCTTACTTACACTTACTTGCTTACTTACTTACTGACTTACTTACTTACTTGCTTACTTACTTACTTACTTGCTTACTTACTTGCTTACTTACACTTACTTGCTTACTTGCTTATTTACTTACTTACTTACTTACTTACTTACTTACTTGCTTACTTACTTGCTTGCTTACTTGCTTGCTTGCTTACTTACTTACTTGCTTACTTACACTTACTTGCTTACTTACTTACTGACTTACTTAATTGCTTACTTACACTTACTTACTTAATTGCTTACTTACTTACTTACTTACTTGCTTACTTACTTGCTTGCTTACTTACTTACTTACTTACTTGCTTACTTATTTGCTTACTTACACTTACTTGCTTACTTACTTACTTACTTGCTTACTTACTTGCTTACTTACTTACTTGCTTACTTACACTTACTTGCTTACTTACTTACTTACTTGCTTACTTACTTACTTACTTACTTACTTACTTACTTACTTACTTACTTGCTTGCTTGCTTACTTACTTGCTTACTTACTTACTTACTTACTTGCTTGCTTACTTATTTGGTTTCTTGCTTACTTGCTTGTTTCAGAAATCTTACCATGGAATGAGCATAAAAAAGCACAGAACAAAAGTACACAAAAACATTTCCAGGTAAGATCGTCTTATTTTTGCAGTTGTTTTTCATGAACAAGGTCCCCAGAAAAACAGCAATCCATAGAACGTGAGCTATTATCGACTGCACTGATTAGTGAACAACACACGCATGTTATTATAACTTCTTTTTCCTTCTTAGAAGAAGACTGAACTTTTCATTATTTTTCATTCGGGTTATTGGACATTTAAAGCTACATGATTAAAGGTCAGGGGTAACCATATATCTGACCATAAAACGTGATTCAGTTGGTATCTACTTGCGTACATCTGGGTTATGATACAGTATATGACCACAGAAAATAATTATGTTTTTGAAATTCTGTGAAATCATTCACTGAACTGCAGCGCTATGAGTTAATATTTGCAAGGCGCAGACTCCTTAAGTGTTTCAGTTGGAGCG
>JAAGKR010008068.1:0-33273 GCA_011419295.1 Clarias macrocephalus | reverse complement strand
GCCCCAGGAAAGGAAGACCGAGAGTCGCCTCTGCTGCGGAGGATAAGTTCATCCGAGTCACCAGCCTCAGAAATCGCAGGTTAACAGCAGCTCAGATCAGAGAGCAGGTCAATGGCACACAGAGTTCTAGCAGCAGACACGTCTCTAGAACAACTGTTAAGAGGAGACTGTGTGAATCAGGCCTTCATGGTAGAAGATCTGCTAGGAAACCACTGCTAAGGACAGGCAACAAGCAGAAGAGACGCGTTTGGGCTAAAGAACACAAGAAAGAAAACTCGCTGAATGAGAAGGGGTGTCCAAACTTTTGGTCTGTAGTGTGTGTGTGTGTGTGTGTGTATATATATGTATATATATATATATATATATATATATATAGAGAGAGAGAGAGTAGAGAGAGAGAGAGAGAGTATTTTTTTTTTTACATAAATCATGCAGTAACTTGGTCATTGAGATGGATGTATTTATGTAATTTTTTTTTCTTTTTAACTAAAACAAATATTTTGTTATCATTTCAGGCGTGTTCTTCAGGATGGTAAGAAAAAAATTATCTTTCACGTTTACAATAGTTTAATATTAAAGTTTTCAATTTCGTAATCAAGAGGTTTGCTGAAGGGAGTTTTTGACTGTTTTACTGTAACAACACATTTTACCACAGCAATTTGCCGGTTCATATAGTTTATAGTTATAGAATTTTTTAGTGTTAATAGTTTACGTAAAGTTATACCTGTTCTATACTTTTGTTTCATTAACTGTGATGTTACTAAATAAACTTGAAATTGTAATCTCTTCCATCTTGAAGATTTTCCCATAGTGTAAAACTGGACTTTTAAAAAGTGCCAGCACTGGAGACTCCTTAAAGAAAAGTTTCCTTGTCAATAATTAGTGATTAATTGTGTTTTACAACACTTTGCAAATGAGCTGTCATTATAGAAGCCTTGTAGTATATTATTACAAAAAAATGCGTAAAGAAGATGCTGATAATGGAACAAATGTTTAAACATCGGTTATTATATAATCCGTTTTGTGAAAGTGTGTGTAAGTCTGTGAGTGTGTAAGTCAGGTGATTTGATTGTGCAGCACACAGAGAAGGAGGCGAAAAAGCTCGGCGTGAGCGGCTGGGTGAAGAACACCAGGGAGGGCACCGTGATCGGCCAGGTGCAGGGGCCTCCAGAGAAAGTAAACCATATGTGAGTACTCTTACTTCTTCATGATCCACACGCACTGATCATCAGAGTTCAGCTTTTCAGATTTGTTCCAATTTATATATAATCGATTTTTTTTATTGGAATTTTTTGTGTGGTAACAGAAAAAAGAGTCCAAAATCGATTCTTGAAATAAGTTTTTAATTTATATATGTTTGCATTTGAGGTGGAAAAAAACTTGCTGTCCACCATAATCCTACTGGTGGTGCATTTCACACATGGCCAGGCAGCACAAGGAGCAAATTATGTGATGAGTTTTAAAAACCTTTCAATTCCAAGTCCGTATCTTTTATAAAATGGTCAAATCGCAATATAACATCTAGTTATTGTGATAATATTGTATCAGGTGATCCCTGTTGATCCCTAATATACCCCAATCCAAAAATTTGCATCCCCGTGGATTCTGGGAAAATAAATACTCATTTACATTCACAGAAATAAGCAATCAGAACTGTGTTGATGAATAAGTATCCCAGACATAAAACCATATTTATGTCATATATATATATATATATGGATTTATAACCCTATGGTGCAAAGGAAAAATTCCTGGGACACATGAGTAAGCCTGCATTATCCTGCAGTATCTTCTTCGAACAGCAGGAGGTGCAACTCACCTAATCTTTGCGCCACAGAAATCTCTAGAATACCTTTTTTCCTGCTCCTTAATCACAGAACCACACCAACATCTTCCTTTAAAGAGCAGATTTCATTGTAAAAGCCCTTGCTGACAGGGTGCAGAGTCATTTGTTCAAATTTTAAGATTTGTCCCAGAAGTATATACATAATTGCTCAGCTTTAAAAAAAAAAAAAAAAAAAGAAAGAAAAAAAGTGTCTCGTCTTATAGGGCCGGGTGCAGGGCGGGGTAAGGAGAGATGATGTCATAACATGAGCCTGGGATGGGGCGACTCACGGGGATGGGGAGCGTATGACATCACAGTCCCATAATGTAAACCAGACATGAGAGAGAAATAGAGAAGGAGAAATAAAGAGAGCGAACGAGAGAGACAGAGAGAGAAAGAGAGAGACCCACCCTGTCCCTGGGGGTTGTGTGTGAGGAAAGCAGCATGTTATGTGCAGATGTGTGTACTGATTTGGGCATATTACAGAAAAAATAATATAGCTAAACAATTGCTTATAGGCAATTTTCTTTTATTTGGGGGGTGGGGTGGGGGAGGCATGCCTTTCCCTCTATTTAAATGATTTATTGTCTTTTCATTTTCAAATATAAATAACAGAGTATCATCTCAATCTTGAGCACAGAAATCTCCTCACCGTTGTCATTTTTGCATCTCTAGAGATTCTTCATGTTCAGTTGTACATACACATGACCACATCCACATGAGCAGACTAGCATCCTGCAGAAAACATCAGTATTTACTTATTATAAACCTTTTTTAATTAAAACTGGACAAAAGCTGGAAACATTGCCAATGAAAAATGACCACTAAATACATTTACTACTGTCAGAGTTATTAAATAATCATCATTGAATTATTGCAGATTGGATCATTCCATCATCTTACAGTATAGTTAATTTTACTTCATCACAGACTTTGAACTATAGGCTGTTATATTATTGTTAATGAATATACAGCATACACAGATTAGCCATAACATTACAATGCAAACCATTAAGCCCAGTATTGTGTAAGTTCCCGTTGTGCCACCAGGTCTGCTCTGGACCCCAGGGGTGTGGCTCCGCAGTGCTTCAGGGGGTGTGCTGTGACTTCTTGCCGGTTGTGGGATGAAACCTCCGTGGATCAGAGTTGTTTGTCCAGCGCATCCCTTTGGTGCTCAATTGGATTTGTATCCTGTGAGTTTGGAGGCTGGGTCGTCGGTCTTGGGCTCTTTGTTTGCTGGATTGTGGTGTACTGGGTGTTCTGGCGCTTTCTATCGTGGCCAGCACTGACTTTTTTCTGCAGTTTGTGCCGTATTGGCTTTTTTGCGGGTTCAGACCGGCCAGGCGTAGTTGACCCTTTACTGATTATTGTCACTAACAATTTAGACACTAACTGCCAGTTTAGTCCCAATCTATCTGTCCCCAAATCTATTAAACATAGCTCTAATTTCTGCTGGTGTTTTTTAATGATGCACCTTCACCAAGTGTTTAAGTGATCTCCAATCATGGTCATATATCTTTTTTCAACCACACTTTTTTGTGAAGTTTGTCTGTACAGCAAAAACAAGAAAGAAAAGTAAATCATAAGATGCAATCATCAGCAAAATTGGGTACTTTTATGATACAATACTGTAAACTCTTACTGTAAAATCAAAAATTTACTGATGCCTAAAAATTAAGGTGCCTAAATCAAAAACTCTTAACTACCTTTACCAAAATAACACTGTGAATTTGTATGACTTCCTACTGTGTGTGTGTGTGTGTGAGAGAGAGAGAGAGTGAGAGAGAGAGAGAGAGAGAGAGAGAGACTCAATACAGCACTAAAAGCTCACTAAAAAGCTTTTCTTTGCTGACCCGCTCTCTCTCCTCTTCTTCTGGCTCTTGAACCGGACATGCGGGAGACCAGAAATGCATTTACTCTTTAAATATTTAACCAGACAGAGACAGCTGAATATGCAGTACCCTCCTCACGTCTTCCTTATACTGTTTTCTTGGCTTTCAGTTAAAGAAGAGAGAAAGGAAGCAATATGATACAACCAGGCTTGAAGATGTAAATCAGTGCTATTTAGATTTTACTGAGGATGGAGATGGAACTCAACACTTAAACAGTTCGCAGAGCAGCAGAGAATTTACAGAAAAGTGTAGTCTGACATTTTCAGGAAAGAAGGGTTTATGGTCTATGGGGTTTATCAGTACCATGACAAGTTGCGTGTTTTATCCATAAACTGTATGATAACTAATCGGCATGCTGGCTTAATGGTTAGCTCTGTCTCCAGGGTCCAGGTTTGATTCCTGCCGCAGATCTGTGTTCATGGAGTCTCCCTGTGCTTGGTGGGATTCTACCCACAGTCCAAAAATGCATACAGATTAGGCTAATTAGTGTTCCCAAATTGCCCGTGCACAAATTGGGGTGTGCTGTGACGTCTTACACCTGGACCCCTCTTAGAGCTCTGGTCGTTCCCACCTTGGCAGGAACTGACTCAGCCTAAACCTTTGTTAATCCAATCCAATGGGCAAATGGGTGGAAAGAACGGTGCCCGGCAGCGCCTGGTTGGAACAAACCTACATACCTCAGTTACCACAAGATACAGTGGCTTGCTTAGCATTAGCTTAGCTATAAACCTAAGGTGGCGATTGTTAATTTATATACTAATGTTACTTTACATTTCATTGATCTCCAGCATAATCTACAAATCGCCCTAAATGTCAACTCCTACATTTGTTGTTGTAAGTTAAACTACAATGATTCCAGTCAGAGGCTTAGCTAAAGTGACGCATAGCAGACAGCTAGTGGTTTGACACCTGCAATGCAGCTGTCACTCAAATCCGCCATTTCACGAATTATACAGAATTTTATGACTTGTCATTTTAATGGGTGAGTTAAAGAAAACAAAAATCACTTTTTGTTGATTTGGAAAATCTAGCAATGAAGACTAAAACTATTGTTTTATACCAGGCTGCAAACATGTTTATTTCTGTTGTCTATTGGAATTGACTCACTTTTAGAGTTCTTATGGATCATTTAAGGAACTGCTAATTTTGGCGCTTCCACATTGGACTAATTTTTCAGAACCGTAGGTTACCCCTTAACAACTCTTATTAACATCAGTCTGGTCAGGGAACAAATCAAATTCAAATTCAAATTTTATTTGTCTCATACACAATCATACACAGTACGATATGCAGTGAAATGCAACAGTTTGTTATTGCTATAACACTGATAATACAAGGAATGATTTGTTTTTAGATGTTTCAGGAACATTAATGTAACTGTATGTGGATGAAAAAGTATGAAGTCAAGGGTTAAGAAATAAAAATCTGTAATCCTTGATGAACTCTTCAGGATGTGCTGGTGTCTCCTACATTGTTGATTATTTTCCTATAACCACACATCCTGAGGTTTTTTTTTATTTTTATAATTGTCTCATGATGAATTTTGCATAATCACCCAAGCCTTCTTTGACTTTGTGTTCCAGATGGCATATTTATCTCATCACCATCAATCTGTTCATTTTTGCTGTGTGTGTGTGTGTGTGTGTGTGTGTGTGTGTGTGACACTGAAGAGTATGGTGTTGTCCCAGCAGACCCTTGTCACAACACATTACAGGGACATACATACACACTGGAATAATATTCTTATCTATTAAAAAAATAAATAAATCTCAGTGAAACGCACACTGTAGCATCAGCGTAGATTTCTGTAAGACATCTTGTGCTGCAGAACAACAACAAGGCATGACAGGTCTTTCTACTGAAATGCTTTATTACTCAGTGATACGCCCATAAGGGCACAGTGCCAGTAAACGTCATTGTTGCTGCCTGATATAATGGCAGTTTTAGTTTTCACCACAGGAGAAACCAAACACTCCGTCCAAGCGGCTGTACGACTGGTGATTCTTCTGACCCGCGCTGTTTGTGGATAATCATCCGCAAGAGGAAGTTCCTTCCTATCAGCGTACTTCAATGTTATCAGACTTCCACAAAAGCAAGGCAAGGACGATACTCCTTTCCTTTACAGCACAATAAACCTCACACACACACACACACTCGCACAAGGGCACTACTAGGAAAAGAGGAAGAATTTTTCACAAAGTAATGGAAAGTCCAAGGTGGTTCGAATTTTAATCCAAAATGCATCAGTGCCGTGATAACAAGCACAAGTGCTAATAAGAGTTCAGCCAAGCATATCTCGTAGGTCTTAGCTCTTGGCTCAACCGTGAGCGTTATTCCTCCACCGGACGCAAACGCAGCAATAAATCATACATCTGTGTATAAATCATTTTCAGGGCTGGGTTTCCTGTTTTTATTGAACTCCACCTAATCAAAGATGTAATACTTTATGGAATGCTAACTACAACCAAGTATAGTAAAAAAATTTTTTTTAAAAAAGAAAAGAAAAATAAAAACATTCTTACAAACAGGGAATTTGGATAATAGCATAAACAACAATTATAACAACAAGGATACCATACAGTAAACAAGCACACAAACAATAATTATATATAACACAAAGACAACAAAAAAAAGTTGTTTAAAAATCACTAGAACTGTTTGTTGTATGATTTACTTAAACTTATTGGTTGAAAGATAAACTCAAATTTCCGCAAAGTAAACGTAAAATTTAAAGCTCACATATTACACTGCTTTTTAACGAGTTATTATAAGTTTCTATATACGTCTGAAATGTGTCTGGTAATTGTCCATCTGAAATATTCTGGCATGCTTGATGTTCTTTCTGTTTCACAAATTTTTTAAATGCAGTTTTGGTGTCTGAACTGCCCCCAACGCCCCCTTTTTGCGGAGGTGCATTTCCATAGCCAATCAGGGACAGGAAACGCCTGATCAAAATATACCCCCTTGTTAACTCACTTAAGCTGAGGACATTATGAGGCATTTCCAACTTAAAAGTAGCTATTTTAGTAGCAATTTTGTGATTTTATTAGGTGAATAAATAGATTTTTATTCATCATGACAACGTTCAATGTTCAAATATATAAAAGGTAAAACTAAGAGCTAAAGGATCGCCTGGCTATCCATTAGCCGCTAACCTACCCATATGTAGTAGTTAAAGAACAGACAGATCAGAGACATAGTCCCATATAGTCCTTTTAATTTCACAAAATAGGTTAAATTGAGGATATCGTCACAAAACACTCTTACTGTATATCCGCACAATGGACCTGTTGCCACAAAAAGCAGATGAAATTGGCTCAAAAAGTTTCATATTGATTCCCTGGTACTTGATCACTGCTTCTCAAAATTACTATTCAGGAGATTAATTCTGCTTCAGCATGCGATAAAAGCTACCATTAGGAACACTGGCCTCAGACTAACAAACTATAACTTTAAAATAGTAACCACTGCAGCTTTAGGATCGAAGTCATGGACAAACAAATCCACACTTGAGTTTTAGTACTTTTACAAAAAAGCCTCTTACAATTGTTTAAGAAAGCAGTTCATTGTGAAATGTTTAACACACATGTGCAACCTTCAGGATAGCTAAAAAGCAAAAACATATCCATGGCGACCTGTTTGTCAGCTATATTGCGTTGATCAGTTTTTTATGTGCTATATTGAATCTTTAATCATGTTGTTTCCTCCTGTATTGAAAATATCCTGGCATGCTCTCTTGCCTTCAGAGTGTAACTCGTCTTCCCGGTAGTGTTGAAAGCTGAGCCACTCTGATGCAGTTCGGCACATCGCGCGCACACACACACACACACACACACGCACACACACACGCACACACACACACGCACACACACACACGCACACACACACACGCACACACACACACGCACACACACACACACACACACACACACACAACCAATAAGAGTCTACCTCTTTGGCCCACCATGCAGGATAATGTGTTTAAAGGTCCTGAGAGGAATAACTGCATGGGCTGTTTCGCCTATCCATGAGATAGAGAGAGAGAGAGAGAGAGAGAGACAAAAAGCTTTCATGTGTAATCTGATTTCTCAGACTACTCTGATATGCTTATTTGATGTTAGTTGATGTTGTTAGCTTTGCCTCATCTGCTGTCAGCTTTGGAACTTTATAGAATGCCACTGAGTTCAAAGGTTAAATGATCAAACCCATTAAATGCAATTTTTCTGTGATGTGTGTTTATAGGAAAAACTGGCTGAGGAACATCGGGAGTCCCAGTTCTCGCATCGACCGTGCCGAGTTCACTAACGAGAGGAACATTTCTAAACTGGAGATCAGTGGATTCAGCACTCGTTATTAAATTCCACCTCCCTGACAACGACGGCTTAACCTTTCCCGAAAAACGGCCGTAATTCGGTCACATCATCCTCCCTGCTGAGTCACCTTCATTAACAGAAGTCATTAATTTAAACATAAATGAGAAATGCATTTTCAAAATGTATACAAAGCCGTTAACTATTGCACTGATAATACATTTATATTGATTACCAGATTTTCTATATATATAAAACCATGGATTAGTTTTTTACGAAAGAAATAAACTATGATTGTCATTATTTCTTTTCTGATTTTGAATTTGTGACAAACTTGTATTCCAGAATTGCCAAATGATTGTTTACACTTTAATTGCACAGAAATAAACCAGTACACTGAAACGCATATTTTAAACAACTATGTTCTCATTTCCACCCACAGATTCTGTTGTTTTGAAGGTAAAACTAAATGCTATATTGTAGCATATATACATTTTTAAAAAGTTGCGCACTCTAAGATTTCATTGTGTCTTGCTTAGCTTTGACTACAGCACACAGCGTGGTGTTCGGTTCATGTGTGAAAATGATTCCTCATGCTCCCAGAAACACTCTTTCACAATCTAAGTCCTGGAATACGTCTGAGTCATCAGGGAAGAAAAACTCCTTAGATTTGATAACCTGGTCATTCAGTACATTCAGGTCATCAGATCATAACACTGCCTCCAGAGGCTTGTACAGTGGCCACAAAGCATTATGGGTGCATCGCTACTTGTGCTTCACTTCTCACTCTGACGCACCCGTCGCCCTGGAATAGGTTCAGTCTAGACCACATGACTTTTTTTCTATTGCTTCATTGTCCTGATGAGTCTCACTAACAAGTGGTTTTCTTATGGCCACACAGCTGTTTAGTTTCAATCCTGTGAGTTCTCATCACACTGTGTGTATGGAAATGCTCTTACTGAGTTCTGGTTTCTACCGTTGATTTTTTTTTTTTTACCATAAAACTTTACCACAAGTTTTAATGATCTCCAATCACAGATTTTTTCCCAATCACATTTCTTCCACAAAGTTGACAATTCAGCACTATCCTTCCATGTTTGAATAATGTATTGAAGGGTTCCAATGTTGTAACCCAGTTCCAGTCATTTCAAATGTCCTTAGTTGTTTTCCTTGCTTGATGCAGCCCAAAAATTTGACCTTTTTTGTTTTTGGCCAGGCAGCTTATGAGTCAGTTTGGGAAAACCCATCAGATTTTACTGATGGAAAACAACCAAAAATGACAAAAAAAAAGCTAAAGAATATAGTCTGCTATCTCCACTTGATAAGCTAATGGTTTTGCGTGCACTACTTTCTAACCTTGCCTTAGTGTTAAGTAAGTAAAGTAAGTAAAAAAAAAAAAAAAAAGGAAAGAAAATCTATGAACCGGTGAGAAACAGGTGCAGAAGATGACAGATGATCAGGCCGGTGATTATTACTGTGTACTGCTGATGCTGCAGGCTGAGTGGTTGGAACAGACGTGAGCGGAAATAAGGTCGCTGCTGACGTCGTTACATAAACAACCATTTTTTTTAATGCATCTTTAGACACTTTGCAGCCTGTTGCAGTAAAACATTTGTTCCTGTTTCTTTAATTTAACATGAAAAGCTGAGGGGACTTTTGACCACTATTGCAGGTGCAGGTTTGTCTTTAATTGGGACTTTAAGTGTCAGACGCCCTTTTTTTCAGAGTGACTTACATTTGCATTTCATTATACACATGAGCAGTTGAGGGCCTCGGTCAAGGGCCCAACAGGGACAACTTGGCAGTCGTGGGATTTGAATCTGGGACTTTCCTAACCGTAGTCCACTGTCTTAACCACTGAGCTAACCCAGACCGCAAATTCTTAAAATGCTTTCGTGGATTAGAAGCATGAAACATATTTCAGACCAGAAAAGTGTAGAACAAAATGTCCACAGGTGATAACATGAAGGGGTTTCCCCAAACTGCCACACATACGAGGTCAAACGAAAGCACTATAGCATTAGCCGCGCCCTTTCCTTTCTATCCGATTACAGATTACAGCGAAGCATGTGACTAATACTGTACTGCTGCATCAGTGTAAGGTGGAGCGAGGTGCATCTCTGGTCAGACATTTCTTTCACATTTTGACTTCATTAAAAGCATCACAGCACCAGGATCACTGCCAAAATTATAGCATCATATTAAACCCTCTCACTCTCTCTGCGTAGCTTTTTGTTTCAGTTGTTATGAGGCTTTTAGGAAACTAAGCCCAGATCTCATTAGGATCGTCTTTCAGTTTATGAAAAAAAAAATCCACCAATCAAAAGCTTGCTTTGCTGTGTTGCCATGATGCAGCTAAACGTCCTCTTCTATTATGATCCACCATAAAACAGTTCTTGGCTGATCTTAGAAGAAGCCTCTTAACTGCAGCATAGAGCATCACCACTGCAGTCACCTTTGCAGTCTTCTCAGGGCCTTGTTTGTTTTTTTCTTCTTTGTTTTTTTTTTTTTCTTTTTTTTTATCTCCAAGTCTGCTCTGCTGCTGCAAATCTGCATACGGGACGATCGCAATCCTCTTAACTCACAGTGCTGGATTAGGACGAATGATTTATCATGGGACGAGAGAGAGAAAGAGAGAGCTGGCACTTCTCTACTGACCCAGGATCTGTTCAGGGGTCTGTGTCGTCACCTGGATGGATGTGTTGTAAAGGCCCACACTCACCCACACACTCACCCACCCACACACACACACACACACACACACACACACACACACATGTTGGATTGTGCTTCGTTATTCGTCTTGTGCCCATTATCTGTTGCTTAAATTCACTGCATCATCAGCAGGTCTAACAATCCAGGAACATCAACCCTCTTTGAAGGACGACACGTAGTTCAGTTAGCAATTGAAACATTTGATTAATCCTTAGAGCAACAAAGAAAAATAGAGTAAAAAAGGAAGATGTTACAGTAGCACTATGGTTCGCATCTTCTCCCTGTGCTTGTGCCCTGTGTGTTGTTCCGAAATGCCTCTGAACCATCAGTATTGTTTTATTTATCTACAATTCCAACTCGATTCTAAGACTAAGCTGAATCCCAAACCCTTCTCTAACCCCTGATAAAGGGCACTAGTTGGTGTTTGGTGCAATGACTTTAGCTTTCCAGTTAACACTATTTGGGATTTAATCCTGGATATTCTGATAAGCTGATATTCTAAAGCGGAATAAGTATAGAAATATAAAGTATAAAATAAAATAGAAAGAGAGACATAAGAGATATACTGTATAGGACAGTTAATTACACTAAATATCAGTCGCCAGCTCTGCCAGTTAGTTTGTTTCTTCAGTCGCGGAGCAAAATTTGTATTTAACTAAGCAAACGAATCGTAATCTGTTGATAATAAACAGTGTTTGTGGTACTGTTGTATAAAAGCAATATCACACTCGAGGTCGTGCTGTTATGCTGAATATCAGCTCGAGCTGCATCATAGCACAACAGTGTGATGGTGCTTAATTATACAATCTAATATTGTAAACATTTAGTGACAGGAAAATATAGGGAATCCCAAGTATCCCAAGTTTCATGTCATCAGGGGATTCTCCAAGACCTTTCAGCAAGAAGGGTTTAACATTTACTTGGGTTTAACATTGACCTGCTTCCTCTAATCCCCAAAGCACCCAACACTTGGATAACAAGCACATGCTAGAGCACAGCCAGGCGTTCTAGAGGCTACGCCAGAGTACCGCTAAAATTACTCAAACCTTTCAATTTCCAGTTATGTTTCGAATTGATCAAGCTTATTCAGATATACTACTTTTCCCCCTGAGCTGAAGGTTGTCACCACCATGACACTCACACCATGAGCCACAGCCCCAGGCTGTATGTTCCCTTATCTAATCGCTGTTCCCCTCCATCATACTGTACCTTCCTGCCACAGATTAGGTGAAAGTGGGTGTGATTAAATGATGTCTTTTTATAGCAGAACGACGCATTCGCTGTATCATTTCCACTCAGAGGCCCTTAATGATCTCTAATCAAGTTACATGTCAGCGTGGGGGAACAAATCAGGAAGGCAAATCAAAACCAAACAGACAGCAAATTGGGTTGTTTTCAGATTTCCAATAACTCCTGCCAGTTGTTGTCTTTGAACTCATTTCCAGTAGGCACCCCAGTGAAAGCCGCTCGCCATTACATTTTCTGTTTTTTCTTTCTTTCTACATAATGCATGTGGCTAATGCGAAACAAGATCATTCAACATGTAGGCTTAAATTATTCACCTGGCCTAATATTAACGCTAAGACACTGGTTCATTTAGTCTCTGCTTTCATAAACAGTTTTTAATAGAACATTTATTTTTCTTTAGCTGTTTGAGTTTGTCCAGAAACAGTCTGTCAGCTGATGTGTTGCTAGCTAATGAGTTGACTGCTTTCGACAAGCGGCAGACCACCCGGTCCACACATACAAGCTTGGCACATGTTTTGCACCGGATGCCCTTCCCGACACAACCCTCCCATTTTATTCAGACTTGGGACTAGTGATTCAGTGGCTGGGGTTTGGGCACTGCCTGGGAATCAACCCTGGCCCTTCTGCATGACAGGAGAAACTGTGGCATAGTGGCTTACTGGCCTTCCACCTCTAAGGTCCGGGTTCGATTCCCACCTCAGGTCTGTGTGCATGAGTTTGCATGTTCTTTCTGTGCTTGGTAGGTTTCCCCCGGGTACTCCGGTTTCCTCCCACAGTCCAAAGACATGCCGATTGGCGTTCCCGAATTGCCCATGTGTGTGTGTGACTTGTAATGGATTGGCACGAGACAGTAATACAGTTGGCATGATACAGTAATTGGCATGATACATAATGGTCACTGAAATAAATTGAAATTGCATGCCTGTAATAAATAATAATTTAATGAACATCACCTAATGAACATCAGTCATTGCGTTTGAACTGTGATTCAAATGAATAATAAAAAAAAAAAACAATTAAAACTGGCCTGGACAAATTAGTTGGGAATGCTAAAAAAATCCCTGAAAATAATCAATAATCACATAGGGACATGTGTGTCCTGTAAGTAGCATCATACAGTAGGTGCTTTCAATCTTGCAATCAGTCAGTCCGTCTATTTACAGTAAATGGTGAAATGCTGAACACAGACCAGAGAAAGCAAAGGAGAGAGAGTAATCTGACCCTCTCCAGGCAGTTCAATATTCCTGTGACTACAGTTGCAAATATGAAATAAAAATAAAATAATTCAATTATTTGTCACATGTACCTTAAAAGCACAGTGAAATGATTATTTTTACAATGATTACAGTGTCCCTGGAGCAGACAGGGTTAAGGCCCTTGCTCACAGGCTCAACAGTGGAAGCCTGGCAGCGCTGGGGCTCGAACCCCAGACCTTCTGATCAGTGACGCACAGCTTTAACCAAATGGGCCACCACTGGCCTCGAAGTTGTATCGCCAAAAGGGGAGGCTCAAACCCACGACCCTGAGATCTCATGCGCTGCCGACTGAGCTATTTTAGGATCCATGGGACTGAAGCCAACCTCAGCATTATTATGCTCAGTATTATCTTGAACAGAAGGATAGTATGAACAGTAACCAAAGAGCCAAGGACAACTTCCATACAGATTCAAGGTGAGCTCCAAGGTCAAGGTACATCAGTCTCGGATAACGCTATCCACGTCGTTTGAGCAAAAGTGGACTTAATGCAATTTGCTAAAATGCATATTGACAAGGCACAATGCTTTTAGAGAATGTCCTTTGGGCAGCTGAAACAACAACAGAGCTTTTTTTTTTTTTTTTTTGGCAAGGCGCATCAGCTGTATGCTCACAAACACCAACATTAAGGTTTCAAAGAGAAAACACTGTACCTGGAGTGAAACATGGAGGAGGCTCGGTGATGTTCTGTGGGCCTGAATTGCTGTGCCTGGCACAGGGTGTCTTGACTCTCTGCAGCGTAAAGCGAAACCCAAAACACACAGCTAAAAACACCCAAGTGGCCTGTTATGAGCCCTGCTCCAAATCCTATGGAACATCTGTGGAAAGAGCTGAGCCATGCGGTCTGGGGGTCATGCAGACCTCCTTCAAACTGTGACAGCTGGAGCAGTTTGTTCATGATGAAGTAGTTGACAGGTGCAGAAGACTCACAGAGAGCTACAGAAATCTCTTGATTGCACTGATCGCTTCAAAAATATTACTTTAAAGGTCACAACATTTTGCCCAGGACAGTTTCATTATTATTATTTTTATTATTATTATTTATTACTCTGTTGACCCACAATTCAAAAGCCTTATCTGATTTTCATAAGTTGATGTTCATTAAATTATTTATTTATTAATATCGTTGTCTGATTGAAATTATTTCAGAAAGCATTTGTGGGGTTTTCTTACTTGAAATGAGGGGTACTAACAAATTCTTCCATGTGTGTACATCAGTGGGGCATTAAAAAGTGCCATTTCGTGTGGTCAAGTGTCAAATTACTGCCTGGCAAATAATACAAGGTACTTGAAAGTTAAGGCACCGAATGCACTCGAAGGAAAAATGTATCAGCGCGCGGAGATAAATCTGCCCCGGAAGAAGAAGGTACGAGAAGCATTTCGGTATGTACCCCATAAACACCACAATTCAGCTCGAGGGATCTGTGGTCCGCTTCAGTTAAGTCTTTTATAAAAGTAAGAGGTCTATGTGTAGTCTGCCATAGCATAAAACAACATGAGCTCACATACACAGGAACTGTCCTGTCATTAAATATATATTTTACCATTTATCATATATCATTTTCATGGCTGAATGTTCATTATATATTTATTTATTAGGTCAAAACTATTTCTAAATGATAAATTCTCGCAGAGTAAATGAGTCTACTAAATAGTTGGTAGAATGATAAATAAATAAATAAGGTTTTTAATATGCAAATGTTCTACAAACATTTCTGAAAGTCAAACGTAGTCACATGACTAGGGCTCAATATAATATTCGAGGTAGAAACATGACCTAGACATAGTTGAAAAGATCTCCAAACTCATTTTACACAAAGTACAGTCCGTATAGGATAGCAGTTTGAAAGATAAAGCATACAATTTTACATAAAATAAATACATTTTTGGCAATGTTGTACTTCTGGTTTTGTTCAAACACGCAATTCATGAACATTAAAAAATAAAAATAAAAACCCTTACAGTCTTGAAAAGCATTTTGTGTCTCATTTCATGTACACACGAAAAATATTGAAGAGTCAAACAAATTCCATTTATTTATTTATTTGTTTATTTATTTTAAATATACAATTTATCACATTATGCATTTCTGACACCTTTATTATAATAATAATAATATTAAAAATATGTTTTTATTGACTGATTGAAAACCAGTTTAATTTCATCACCAATGACACAGCTAGTGTTTTTTATTTGTATTTACAAATCAACAAATCTAATCGAAGCAACGTAACTTCAAATTGATCAATATCTTCTAATATTGTATGAACACATTACAGTAAGTAGACTGAGTAAATGTATTAGATATTAAAATCACATATATTATATTCTATGGTATGTATTTAATCTCCTACAGCAAGGACAATAGATTTTTATAACATTTTTAGTATTTTTGCAATTCATGTTTATAGTTTACCAGAATTGCAATATGAATGTCAATATTTCAATATATAACAATCACTAAAACCTATGTAATGGTTCGAACAAGCTTATTAACACTCAAATTGCATTACATTTATCATGCACATGTTTAGTTTGCAAAATAAATCCTGTGATACAGTGAACTATACCGCATGATTGCTGCGTTCTCAAATCTCCTTTTTATACCGAAATGTTGATGTAATTTCTATAACTCATTTCTCTAAGATTAGTGCAGTTTAAAATCACTTGCTTTAATACATTATTATTTCTACAGTAACAACTCGCACAAAAATTTTCAAAACTCAAATAAAAATTTAGCTTGTAACATTTACAACCATACACAGTATGACGTGGCGGAAAATGCTTATA
The DNA here is from genome assembly GCA_011419295.1 of Clarias macrocephalus. NCBI lineage: Eukaryota > Metazoa > Chordata > Actinopteri > Siluriformes > Clariidae > Clarias > Clarias macrocephalus. Next base: position 17,239 of record JAAGKR010008068.1, on the reverse strand, counting down.
CAGTACAACTGTCCATAACCTAAAAATAAATACAATGAAGCTAAAGTAATTGCAATAAAATACAAATTTTAACTGGAAACTAAGTAAAAAAAAAAAAATGGTTGTGACAGCTGGAAAGCTGCGTGGCCATAAGAAAACGGCTTATTGGTGAGACTTTGAGATCCGGACTTGTGGGGAAAAAGTTCATGTGGTCTGGCGAATCCAGATTGTAAAAATCGTGAATGGAGATCATTTAAACGCGTGGTGAAGTTGCATGGTAAAAAAAATCAACACTACAAACCAGAACTCTGTTTCCGCTAGACATGAGGCGACGTCAGCATGAAGCGATGCACCCATCATGCATAGTGTCCACTGTATGAGCCTCTGGAGACAGTTTATGATCCGGGGTTGCTTCAGATGTATAAGATGTATCTCTATTCGTCCCACAGTTGGGAAATTTCTTAGGCTGAGAGTTCACCGGAATTGCTATAATATTATAGCAATATTAGTAATCATTGGAAAATTGACCATCCTAGAAATAAATCGTTTCACTTTATCTTAATAATCTTAATGGTGATAATGATGAATAATTCATGGTGATTCACATGCTTACAGACGAGTCTTTAAGTGATTACTTAAGACCTGTTTCTTAGATATTGACAGAAACTTCAAAGCACATTTGTAAGTCGCTCTGATTTTGCTGATTGCTATCCTATAACAGAACACAAGCTGAATGTTAAAATGATATGAAACTTGTGGATCCTCCTACTCAGTCTGCTGTCTGCTTCCAGCTCAAACACCTACAGAATATTTGATGAAAAAGTCCCGGAGCGATTAAATCCAGACGAGGCATACAAGGACCACAAATATGCGTCCCGAGATCCAGAAGTGGCAGAGATACTAAAGACACACAACATCCCACAGCCTTACAATGTCAAGTGCATCAGGACCAACGTGAGGTTCCTCAACGAGCCCCTCGTTTATATGGAAACTGAGAGCACGAAGGATGAACAGGTTCCTATGTGTTCAGACATCAGACAGAAACTATATTTCACAGTGTCTGTGTATCAATTGCTTTGATTTTAACACAATAATGATTGTTTTTCCTTTTTAAAAATCCTTTTTCTTAGTCTAAATGGTGGCTGAATACACCAGACAAGAAAGTGACTAGAAAAGCAGCATATAGTCAGGAGAGCACTCAGAGACGTGACTATCCACCAGTCATGGATATTCCAGTGACCAGGGTTCGAGAGCAGAGAAATAATAAGCCTCCAGCTGCTGGAATCAGTAAGCAGCCTGTGCATATATACGTGTGTGTGTGTGTGTGTGTGTGTGTGTGTGTGTGTGTGTGTGTGTGTGTGTGTGTGTGTGTGTTTTATGGTTATGGTATGGGATTAATAATTTATCAAACCCCTGAGATTGTAGAAATTTAGGCAGGGTTGGATTTATAGTCAACTTCAAAAGTATTGGCAACCCTCATAAAAATGAGTAAAAAGCACTAATGGCTCGTCCAGAGGCACAGGTGAGGCAGTACTCCACCATATCCATTTATCAGCTGTTCAGCTAATGTTAAGCTTCATAACGGACCCGTGCACAACTCCATATGTTTTTATATTGCACTGGAAGTTCGAATTATTTTTGAAAAAAAATTCTTTTTTGAAAAACACCTCTTTTGATTGGCGATCAAATAAAACGAATGGTATTTGACATTAGACATAAGCTGAAGTTCCTTTGATGCATATACAATATTATTGCACTTTGGTTTGGTCACGTAGCACACATTTCTTTCCATCTTTTCTTTTAAAATGATTATTGATTTTTCTGTGGAACCTTCCTTGAAGAGATGGCACGTCCTTTAATGTTAAACAGGGTTGAATAATCAACACTCCGGATACAGTAGCTGATCATTTCAGAATAGTTTGTGCTTCGTGTGGATGTATATAAGCGTCCTCGACAATGTGAAACGCATCTTCAAATCTAGACATTGAGAATTTTTTCATTCCTTGAGCTATTTCTGTTCGCATTTGACTGTGTGTTTGGGGTCATTTTCCTATTAAAAGCTCCAACAAGACAGAGTCTTACCCTCCTGTTTGAGTCTTGTGCTTACATTTCCTGGTTAATGACGCCATCAATTTTCCATTTTCCTTTTTTGTTGTTTTGTTAGTTGACTGTTCGTAAGCTTATAGTTTGTTGCTGTATCTGATTGTTATTGATCTTTGCAGTCCCGACTTTGAGTCAGCATAAAGAACTAGTGGAGCGCATGTCCTTCATTCACCAGTACGACTCCAGGAGGATTTATGACCAACCCTATCAAGGAAAAGTAAGATTTATACTGTATATCTGCATACCTACTAATGGTTTTACTCGAAAGTCAGCCATTTTAACCAACTTTTTGATAGAACACATTTTTGTGTCATTATGTTTTATTGAAAAATGTGTTCAATAAAGTGTATATTTGATTTTATTTAGCATCGCAGACCTCGGCTTGATTCAACACTCATTCTCTAAGCGGTATCTCTACCACTCGGGTGAGATAAGCTATGCTAAAACAAAATAATTTAGTATTCATTTTCAACTGCTTTGTAGCATACCAAGAGAAATAAAGTGGATCCATCACCCCGAAATGCATCACAATGCAAAAAGTCAGGATTTTATGTGACTTTTCCCTCATATTTGTTTGTTTGTGTAAATAAATCAAGACATTTACAATGAACAAACATCTCAACCATTTGGAAGAGGCCTATATTTTGGTGTATTAAAAATTATAAACAACATTTCTTTTTTTGGTGAAGATGTTAAGGCACAGCTCAATATCTCAACCACATATAATTAATGCTTTTAACTTCTCATTGTTAAGGATGTGATGAATTACACAGTGTTTCAGTTTCAAATCACAGGTTCATATTAACAACAGCTTATTTTGCTAAAATAACAACCAATCTGTGACAGTAACACACTTATAAAATGATTTTAGGTATGATAGTTGTTATTATTACTATATTAAATATTATTTATTTCACTTAAATATATATTCTCCAACACAGGAATTTTGCTAGCATGAGAAAACCTGATCTTCTCCACAGTGTCAGTTTATTCCATCTATTCCATTAATCCCAGAAGCCCACAGGAAAAACAAGGAGGGAAAATATTTTCCGGCTATTCAAACCCCACACTTTCACCGCTTGCTCGTCTTTGCCAGTGGGATCATGAGATGAGAGTTATGTTAGAGATGATCGTCAACAATTCATTAATAATCAAACAGTTATGATGATTAATTTATAAAAATTTACACAAACCATGAATGATACATTTAGTTGTCGTTGTTGAAATTAGTCTGGATGGGATGGTTTGCGTCCTTTTGTTTGTTTGTTTAATCCCCTGCTTGTCATGTGGACCAAGAAGCTCTGTCCCCTGTCATGAAGATAACTCAACTTTACACACCACTGACACTGGAGACTCCTTCCAAGAAAGAATATGAATAAATATCTAAACAAAATGATTTATACTGTTTGTATATACACAAATATCATCAAATATCTCCTCACAGAAAAAAATACACACCTTTTAATCTATTTATTTGGCACATCCTTAGATATATACAATTTTATATGTGAGTTGTTGCTATGGTAACAATAACATAGTACAAGGAGAAAATTAATATAAAACTTGTATTTGCTGCTCCACTTTTGACTGAGCTACTCTCTTTTTTTTTTTTTTAATAAGAGAGAAAAAAAAAACATTCAACCAACACCATTTGAGAATTTAGTAGTTCTGTGGTGTTTAAAAAATGTAATAAATAAAAATAGTTTCTGGGACTCGAGCTCCACTTTTTAACTGTAGAAGCTGGTGCCTAATGTACCGTAATCTAAGCCATGTAATTCCTCTTTAAACTTCAGTGTGTTAATAAGCATGGCTGTTTTACTAAACTGTGGTACGCGTTTGAAACTGAAGACTTGGTCATGGGAAAAGATTTTGCCTGATATAAGCCACAACACATTTTTCTGCACAGTTGTAGCCTAATTTTCCAGTTGCCAACTATTTTTGGGGCTTGGCAGCTACACACTGTGTGCCCCTGTGGTGACTGCTGGAGTAGTGTACACAGTTCAGCAACACATTACTGTCAGGCATAAAGGCTTCGAACTCAGGCTTCAGATAGCATGAACAGCCAGCGAGAGTCCAAAAGGAAATCAGACGCATCTGCTCTCATGCGCAGCAGATTCCTGAATCAGGTTCATCAATGATCTGTTTGGGTCCGAGGCCAAAATGTAAGCACAATAAAGTTGCTTTTATGAGAAATGATTTAGCATGTCATACCCAAAGGGTTATTAGCAAGCAGAGGTAACGATACAACATGTTCTTGCTCCTGGTGGAGCAAAGTATAAATCGGTTCCCTTTACTAGAACAGACGATGCTTTTCCCGATCAATTCTCTTTCATCTTTCATCAATCAATCTTTTACTTATTTCTTTTTCACTCGTACGCCCGGTGCTGTAGTGTCAGTGGATCAAGGACTCTAGGATTTTGAAAGTTATTTATTGTGGCTTTGGCTGATCATTCTGGTGTGCAAATTAATTCTATTCACAATTACGGCCAGAGTGACGGATCTCACTTACAGTATCTCACTACACATTGAGCAGTTGTGTATAAGTGATAAGGGCCTTGCTCAAGGGCCCCACAGTGACAGCTTGGTGGTACTGGGATTCGAACCTAGGTACTACCAAGTAGAAAGCGAAATCGTTAACCACTGAGCTACGCCTGATATTCACATAGGTCAAGACTACAGTTATCAAGGGAAAGACAACTGCCCCAGTATTTAGGTGGTTTCCTAGAAGACAGAGTCGCTTCATGTTAAACTTGGTGTCTGTGATAAAAATTATATGCACATTATCTTTAACTCTTGGTTCAAACCAAGACCATTTTGTGACCAGTGCCCAAAAACCCAGAAAACTCCAAGTGAACACAAAAACATGCTGAAACCAGAACCCCAATCCACAACCCTATAGGGAGGTCATCTGCTCAGCTTTAATGATACTTTGTTGCTTAAAAGCAAGATGTAATTACACAGAAAGATAGTACCAGACTAATGTTTAATGTTTGTTGCATTACGTTCTGTGCTAAGTGAAAAAAATCCAGTGTTTAACTGGATTAAACAAATACAATTGTTCTCAACCATTTCTTTAAAAACTTATACATTTCAAAAGTGGAAATAAGAAGTTCCTGGATTACATTTAATGCACAATGTGATAATGTCGGTGCTGTTTTCATCCGTTAAATCAGTGCCTAAGGTTGTCCTGAAACCACATGTGTTATCATTCCGAACCCTGCCCCATATATATATACTGACACACACACACACACACACACACACACACACACACACACACACACACACACACACACACACACACACACACACTTTCATTGTACTGTTCTGACAGAAGGGAGGAGATTTGATCTGGAACAACTTTTGGCAGCATGACTGTGATGTGTTCACCACAGCTGCATCGCTCCTCATCCAAACCCAACCCTATTGCACTGGACTTCTCTAGTTTGCTTTAAATCTGTTTTATGTTTGCGTCCCTTTTTCTTCTTTGCTCTCTCTCTCTCTCGCTCTCTCTCTAAAGCGTCATGGAGCCTTTGTGTGGAGCGAGAGGGGGGCGATGGGGCCCTGTGCATTCCAGAACTCAGATGGGCTTCGCTCGGACTCAGAGGGGAAAACATACAATATGAACTTTTCCCATCTTGCCCTTCAATCCTCTCCGCAGATGGATGTGTCCACCGGGACCTTCTCCACCCAGTCAAGCCCTGACCATGGGAACTCCTGCAGCAGGAATGACAAGATGGCAGGCATCCCTGCTTAGTCCGGTGGGATCAAAGCTGCACCATGTGGACGCACCAGAGAACCATGCTGCACTTGAGTGACGCCTCCTTGCTTTCTCTAGTGTTATATCAGACCTGTTAAACTGTAGAATAAAGAGAATAATACATCTCATTTTCTTTTCACATCTGTATTGTGCATTGTCTTCCTGAAAACGCAATACTTGCTGACATTATTATTATTATTATTATTATTATTATTATTATTATTATTATTATTATGATTGCATAAAGGTAATCCCCACTTAGATTCCCAAATTCATACAGACAGTTTTATTTACTAAAGATTAAATCATTCTGAAAATTCTGCTGCTGCTCCTGGTGGGTGTGCATAATTTAACAACTTATTAACCTTAAAAGGCACAAAACAAACAAAATGTGATGTAATACTTGTGGCATGACCCACCCACTAAGAGCCGATGCTGTTAAAGTCATGCCTCATCAAATATGAATGCATTAAGGATGTGCTGTATGGGGAAAGAAATCGCAGCGCTTAATGGAGAGGCAAAGAGTCCACCCACACAGAACACAGTTCTCATAACACAGACACTAAAGCAATTGTTTATGTCCGGTTGTTTGTTTAAGCCGTAATGGACTTGACTCTGACCCTAAACATTATGATTAAAAAAAAAAAAAAAAGCCACATACAGTTTTTGTCCTGAGCACTTTACTCCTCACCCAGAGTTTTAATTCAAAGCCAGGAAAGCGTCTGTGTGTATGTGTGCACACATGTGTGTGTATACTGTAGTATATACACATCTGGTTTGGGATTTGTGTTTAAATGTCCAGGAAATTGCTGAGGAAATGTGTTTGGTGGTTGCAAAAGTTTCGCATGCCTTTGGGATAAAATGAAGACGATGATGAAAATGTGTTATATGTTCAGACATTTAATCATTATTTTAATTGATATCAGATCAAAAGCTTCTTAATCAATCTATCTATCTCTTTGAACCTTGTGTTTTGAATCAGTTCTTGTGTGTGTGTGTGTGTGTGTGTGTGTTTCACCCCGCCCCTTATCTCAGTCATCAGTGCAGCAGTGGGGCAGAGCCCTGATACAGATTGAAGAAAAACAGACGCGAATCACTTCACTGATTCGGTTCTTTTGAATAACACCAGTGAATCGTTTGATTTCACACTGTAAGCACCTTCCAGAAATGTTGACAAGACTTCCATTCTGTACCAGAAACAGATAATAATTGCTTTTAAATTGTTTTATACAGAAGTATAATCATACATCATTTTACTCTTTGGCTATGTCACATCAGAACCACACACACACACACACACACACACACACACACACACACACACATCACTCACTCATTTAGGCATTTGCCAGACACCCTTATCCAGAGCAACTTTCCTTTGAATCTCTTTAAACAAGTTGAGGGTTAAGGGCCTTGCTTAAGGGCCCAACAGGGACAACTTGGTTGTCGTGGGATTTGAAGGATCTGGGGGTTAGGGGGGGTGGAGGGGGGGGGGTTGCTGTGGTCTATCCCAGGAGACTTAGGGAACAGTGCCAATCCATCGCAAGACACACACATATTACAGGCAAATTTGGAAATGCCAATCAGCCTAATCTTCGTGTATTTGGACTCTGGGAGGAAACCGGATTACATGGAGGAAACCCACCAAGCACTGACAAGAAGATGCAAACTCCAGGCACACAGACCCCGAAGAGGATCTCAAACCACTGGAGGTGGCGCTAATTACTAAGCTACTGTGACACACACACATAAATATATCACACATTACTCATTTAACCAAATGTGTTTCATTAGTTTTGGCACAACAAAACACTCTACTAAAGGTGGTAGTCAAGGACACTGGTAAAACTGAATCAGAGTCTTGGAGAGTCGATTCGCTCGATTCGGTTGAAAGAGTCGTTTGCTCGCTGTAGTGTAATCAGGAGGCAGTGCGGTCACTCCCTCTCTCTCCCTCACACACGCATACACACACGCACACACTGCGGACTCGGGAACGGCGGTGAAGTTCGTCACGTAGACTTTGATAGGTAAGTGCGAATAGATATCTGTTTCTACCTGGATGAAAAGACTTGCATGGGGATATATAATGATGATGATGATGATGAGTGGAGATGCAATAATAAGAAAACGCGTGATTTATTTGATTTATAAGGGAAAATGTTTATGTTTGGTGACGCGTATGGGTGCAGATGGAGATGGATGGATGGATGGATGGGGAGAGGACAGACGATTTTCCAAGAACTAGTTTGTGTCTCTGAAATCAATGTGTCATGTCAACACAGTGAAGAACACATGGTGATTTTAATTGATATTGCGCATGCATGGCTCTTTAATTCCTCCGACGTGTTGCGTGTGTGTGTGTGAGAGAGAGAGAGAGATGCATGGGATAACGGTAAGGGTGTACAGTAGGTTGGATGGGAACAGGCGTGGCTATGCTGTAGTTTGCTTACTGGAAGGGTTTGGTTTGTTGTTGTTGTTTTGATAAAGCATTTGATACCCGATCGCATTGGGTTGCGTGCTACCCAGCAAAAAAAATATATATATATTCAGTGCCAATATACTGAATGTTACTGCGTAAAGAGCTAGAGAGCAATGCAATGCAACGCGTGCCACAAACACACGCGCACGCGCGCGCTCGAGCTCCGAGTTACTGTTGATGTTGCGCCGCTGCACGCGCGCGTTCGATCCTTCATCATGATGACGGTTACTTTGTATCCGTCCATCTGTCTGTCTAGGTGTCTGTTAGATGTGATCTGTTTGATGCTCGTGTTTGTTTACAGATTCCTAATTTTGCGCATCAAAATAAGCAAGCTCGCGCGACAGGGTGAAACTACAGCACTAAAGGGCATGTCGGGGCATTTGCAGCTTCCTCGTCCTCCCTGCTCTTTGGTGTTTCTGATCCCAGCCGTTTTTCTTACGCATGCACCTTTTGACCAGCATGTTTTTGCGCACGCGACGTTAAAGCGAGCAGAAACAGTCCCGCCATGATGTCATCCTGCCACGCACATCCCATCCCTCTCCAAGCAACGGATCAGCCCAGTCGCCATAGTGATCCCGGGGCCGCATCTCAAATGCATCCCTTGTCCCCTTTATTCGAGGGCACTAACCTGAGAGAGCTCCTCTGACTTGTCTTTCTTCTTTAGTGTTCTGGGATTAGTGCTGCGTTTAAAGGCTTTGTGTAGATTTTCTGTAGTAAAACTAAATTGAATTCTTTCATCATCTATTTGTCCTGGTTAGAGTGACGGGAACGCTGGGTTGTTGTTTGTCGTTCGGCTGCTCCAGTTAGGGGTCACCGTTAAGATTAAGATACCTTACATAACAGTGAAATGATTTTTCGCATATCCGCCACAGTGCAGGATCAGCCAGGAGACAGCAACCGTGGAGCAGACAGGGTTAAGTACTCAACAGTGGCAACTTGGTGGATCTGGGGCTTGAACCTCCAACCTTCAGATTAATAACCCAGAGCCTTAACCGTTTGAGCCACCATATAGATCAGGCCCTGTACGGATCCCCTACCCCTGCTGGTCGAACACTGCCTACTTTTTTCAGAGACTTAGCACCAGCTTTGAGAGTCCACTACATTGATTACTTGTGCACCAGGTTGGGGTTTCCCATTGAGGAATCAACCCCTCATCATCTTCTATGAAAATGGTGGGGATACTCCATCTGTACTAAATGGGCAGTTTGAGGCAGGAATACACGCTATATAACGCCAGTCTAGCAATCGTGCATCTTAGACAAATTCACTCTCTCGTTCCTAGCGAGGGCAAGGCATTGATCAACAACATACCAGCATGTTTTTTGAGAGGTCGAGGAAACCCACAGTAGCACAGGAGAACCTGCAAAACTCAAAGTAACCCTTGACCTGAAACGACAATATACAACAACAATGTAGTCAATTACAGTACTTTTGGCCTGATTTTGTCATTTGGAGTGTGCAATGTGTTCATCGGCAATGAAGTGAAATATGGACATTATTCTTGCACTCTGTAGAGTCAGCATGCTGTATATAGCATAAAGGGAGCGGCCATCGACATCAAACATCGGGGAACAATATTCTTTTCCTTTTTACTTGCTGACAGAACAAGCGAGAACGCCACAAATAAGGGAATATATTTTTGGCGGGACTTCTTGCATTTTAAAATAGACCGTTGTTGCTCTTCTGGTGTGGTTCAGTTTGATGACATACACAACATGGTGCATGTTTCTTGTTATTGCCAGTCATTACAGTATGTTCACATCTGGGTTAGGGTTAGTGTACTCGGGCACGGATCAAATCAGGTATGGAGGCAAAGCGTATCTGAGGACGGAAATAGATCGCTGTTTAGACAAATCACAACATCATCATTGGCGTCTGTCTCCTCCGAAATCTTTATCATGATAAATATCACTGGTCTTAGCTGGCTAGTTTATTGATTTGGTTCTAGCAAATCAAAGAAAAACATTTTGATACATATGAAAGTATCAATCTTTCACATAAATCTAAACGTCTCAATTAAATCAAACACAACCTAAACATATGTTTCAGTAGAATAAATGTTGATTAGCATAGTCATCATGCTAGCCTGATATGTGTAACAGTATCACAAACCTTACTTTCAGGTATATACATTTGAAACCATTAAATATTCTATAATTTTTCATCTTATTGAATGTTTTGTAGTAATTGTCAGTTTTTTTTTTTTTTTTTTTAAAGTGGGATATAAATAGAGGTGCCGGGGAAGACTTGCGAATCATTATAATTTCAAACAGGTTCAAATGGCTAATTGCAGCAACAAGTGTGAAGTCAGGCCCCCCTGAGTGGTGAAGGCTGATAGGGGACCTGTTAAAGGGCAGATCTATAGCTATCAGGTTCCAGTACCTTATTTGAAGATGCAACAGTGTGTAGTGATTTGTTTAACTCTGATTAGATCCACAAATCTGAGCCGCATAGTTGAATTTATTTAAAATAAAAGCGTAAAAAGTTAAAAATTGAATGAAGGTACATGAATTACATTTAGGCATTTGGCAGACGCTCTAATCCAGAGATTAGGTAATACAAAAGTGCTTAAGATACTTAAGGATCTTTAGGATAGATATTTATTCTGGGTTACTAGGTCACTAACTATGAATCATATCAAGTCTCTAAAAGTTTACAACATAAAGAAACATGTTTACAGATTTTGGTCTCCATAGCTGGATTTCTCATTCATGACAGCTGTATGGGGATGTTTTATGTTTTAACTCATCAGTTAAAATTACATTGAGTTACATGAATTATGCATAATTAGGGATGTGGTCAGTTGCAGGTGCCAAACCACTAGATGTTTGCTATGCATTGCTGTAGCTAACCAGCTAACTGGAATCGTTGTAGTTTAACTTACCAGAAGAAATGTACAAGTAAATTAGGATCAAAAAGACAACCTTTCTTTACAAGTTTAGGTGGGGATTTTAATAAGATAAAAATGATTGGAAGTTCTTTACTGGTACATCTAAAGGTTATTAGTACAAAATGCACAATTAGCGCTATGGGGCTCTTCGAAAAGGCCCTCAGCATGATTTTACACTTGCACCCTGACTTGTAAATTGGGACGTACCAACTGAATGAATAAATAAATAAATGTAAATGTAACTTCACAGGTCACTCTGAAGGTATTGATCGCTTCACAGTGTGACATTTAGCATTTTAGCACTTTAAAGGAACACTCCAAGGGATTTTTGCTGTTTCTATCAGGTGTGTGTCACCTGCTCATCATCCGTTATGAGTAATATTTTTGACACATTTCTCAGTATTAAGGGAAGGAATGTAAAAAAAAAAAAAAAAGTCCCATATTTATTTATGATTGAAATATTAGTGTGAAAGTTGCACTCAAATCTACATACATTCTTTAGTCAAAACCATATGTAAACACAACTCTAAATAATGTTTCTAAACCTCGTTCCAAAGGGAGGAATTAATGAGCTTATGTCATTGTTTCCAATGTTGTAGTGTGACTAAACAACCAAGCCTTCAGAGGAAAAAAAAATATATAGTAAATTCATTCAGTGTTTGAAAGTCAAATGTAACAGTTTAACCCTTATTTAGCTGCTTTGAAGTTTCATTACATAGTAACACTTTTTACAAAAGCATTGCTTGAATCGAACAACTGGGCCTAGGTTCAATTGTCAGCATGTTTCAATTACACAGCTCTCTTGAATTTTTTTCTCATTACAGATCAGTGGGTCAAAACGAAAAAAAAAAAAAAAAAACAGGGTTCTAGTCTGTGACACACTGAATACAGAGATGAATTTGAACCATAGCCGAGTATCTCTTTAAGTGCGCTTGTTTTGCGTTCGCTTACGTAGGAGTCTCTTTTCTCTAAGGATGGCCGTGCTTTGCCATGGAGAATCACTGAGAGGTGTGTGTGTGTGTGTGTGTGTGTGTGTGTGTGTATAATGAGACAATCAGGTATGTTCACAAAACCAGAAGCTGAAAGACTGGGGAACATGTGCGCTCCTGGGAGACTGTGTATCAGGGGGATTTTTTTTATATGTATGCGCCCTTATTAGCCTACAGCACAACATGGAATTATAAAATGTGAGTGCGTACAGACATTGTGGTCTCTTTCCCTTGCTGTTACGAGCTATTTAATTCGACATGCTGCTTCGGCTCAGGGTTCCAGGAGGTCGTGTTTTTATTACTAGCGGCCTGTTGGATAACTTAATTACCTTCACAGCAGAGACGGTGTCAGAGGGGGACAGGTGGTATTGGACGCTTGTTTACTGTCATAGACTGGAGAAAGAAAAGGGGGAGTTTCAGAGGGTGTGGAGTTGATCAGCGGATGACCAGCTGTCACAAGACGGAGATGACAGGTGAGGGACACATGGTGTCCTCGAGCAGCCCCGTCACACAGAAAAGGGCGGAGGAAAGCATGCGTAGGTTGAGTTTACGACATAATCCATAGTCTGCATCCTGCCTGTCTTGGCTATGTTTCTCCAGCTGCCTCTCTTGGGATTGCCTGGAATTTTTAGCTTTATTTTTGGGTCTTGAGACTCTACAGGGTATAAAACAGAGCTGATGGCCATTTGGTGTGGTTTGCATCTTTTTTTTTTTTTTTGGAGCTTTTGGGAACTGGCTTGGTTCTCATGAGGCCTCAAAGGAAATAAAACTAATTATATCTTTCATTATCTGACATTGAGAATGAATTTGGACAGAAACAGTAGAATAAACTTTAGTCCTTCCCTTACCAGCCTCTCTTATCTGTTTGTTTTAAAGTAAATAAGACCACCAACAAACAGCTCGTTATTTTACCAAGAAACAAGAAATCACAAACTCAGTGCTGAACTGTCAATCATAGTTAGAGTGTCATTTGGCTTTATTTTGAGCAGTGTTATTACTTACAGGGTTTGAAGTAGAAAAACTACTAAAAGTATTTATTAAACATTTAAATGCTGTGTAAAATTGTTAAAATGTCATGTCTTGCAAAACTCGATAATGGGATTTGCTCCCCAATCTTCCACTCCAGTCCAGTAGGTGGCAGTGTTGCATCAACTTCCCATAAAATAAAAAAGAAGAAGTGGGTAACTCACAAAGTTAAAAAGTATCAACTGCATAATCATTAGATCATTACACAGTTACATGTACTGTACATTCAGTATCATGTATTATGAAGTTTCTATAATTGGATAGATCCTTACACTGTGTTAGACAAAGTACCATCAGTCAAATACTTTTGGGAAGGTTTGTTTGGGGGGAATTAAGCTGAATATCGGAGAAGCAGATAAGGATTGATAAAATTGCATAATCTCATAGCTTCACGGTCCTGCAAATGCCATAAAACTTGACTGTTATCAAGCACTAATGCTGGAGACTCCTTCAATGAGTAATTACATGTTTTGTAATCTGTACAATATACACTATATGAACAAAAGTATTGGCCAAACCCTTTCATTATTGAATTCAGGTGTTTCAATCAGGCCTCTAATCTCCAGTGAAGGGCAATCATAATGCTTCAGCATACACGAATTCATCAATGCTGTTCTAATGTCTGGTAAGGTTCAAGACCTTATACGTAATATCCTAGCAAAGAATTTGGCACGTTTACGGCAAATATTTGAAGTCAAATACTGGTTGTACAAGTTAATTGTTATTTAGTTACTCATACAGATTTTAGAGTTAAATAAAAACACATTTTTAAGTATTCCTACAACAACAGTTTTTAGTTCGTAATGTCACAATACACCGAAATTCAAGAGCAGATTGACAAATGTCTAGCTGGAATGATTCCATTCCATGTAATTCCATGTAAACTCATTTATTAGAAGTCTTTTTTCAGGGTATTCTGAGGTATTCAAACGTCTCATTAGCAGCACTGTTTGTTTTTTTGCAGCATTAACAAGCCTATTATGCACAAATCAATCTCTGGAAAGGGCCTAATAGCCTAATAGAGATATCTGTGTGCTGATGGTTTTTGTCAGACCGGGGCCATAACTGACGTACATCGCTGTTGTCTGAGCTCAAAGTGAATTAGAGGAAATGAGAGAGACCCTGAGGGACTGGGCGAGGCCTGCAGCCCCAGACTATTCCTCTCTTCTCCGAGCCTCGACAGCCTGCTCGTGTTACATCTCTCTCTCTTTCTCTCTCTCTCCTCCTTTCTCATATGCAGTTTTTCCTCCTAGTTATTGGTTGCAGGTCTTTTTAAATGTCTACAATAAGGCTTGTAATGTATATGCATGTGTGAGTAGCTCTAATTGTTGTAAGTGAGTAGCTCTAGCTGTACTCCACCGATCTCTATAATCTGTTTAAAATGGCATGATTGCCACACATCCATTCCTTCCCTCCACCCACTCCTCCAGCTGGACGCTTTAACCCAAATCTACAGCTGTGTCATGATGCAAAACTCGACCCTGGCCCTTTGAAATTCCTCCAAATCCCACTGTGAAGGACCGCACATGGCCGCCAGAGCTGACCAGACTTCAAGTTTCTAATTCACAATAGAGACATTACTGTAGCTCTGGTATAATCATCACGGCACAGAGGTGACATCGGGGTCAGAAGGGACGTTAGCGACTAGCTATTGAGGTGCTAGCCTAGGTGGAATTATGTTGTTTTTCAAAAAAAAAAAAAAAAAAAAAAGTGAAGGAGCTAGCAAAATGTTAGTTAGCAATACTACTACTACTACTACTAATAATAATATGAATGAAGCTTGAACATTTATAATATTTAGGAAACTAATAAATTTATACTGCTACAAAACTGCTAAAGTCTTGGTACTTGTGTTTACAGATTATGGCGCAGGCAGCCATCTTAAATCAATGTCACATGCTTTTATTGTTTTTTAAGTTTATAAACGCTGGTCAGCGCTTATGGATTTGTGCTGTAGTAGCGAGGCTATGCTAATGGAATCATATTGAAAGGTTTTGAAAGGAGGTTCTTGCTGATAACATGTCTCTCTAACTAAAGCAATGAAGCCATAAGATTATTCTCTCAGCAACAATGCAACTAATTCTAATCATTTATATGAATTAACGTTTTAAGCAGACTTAAATGTACTGTTTGATGTCGCTTAAGTTCTATGATGTGACTTAACTTGATTTCTTTAGTGAAGTTAAACCTTAAACCTTTAGAAATTTATACAGTTGACTTTTTTATGACTATATTTAAAATGATTTAGTTTGCTTCGGATAAAAACAGCCAGTCGAGTTTGCAAGGAATCACAAAGTCTCCTGCCCTGAACAGCGTTAGTTTACTTCTGACTGTTACAAAGTGGAACACTGGAGACTCCTTACAAAAGTAAATATATTGTTATAAAGAAATGTAAACATATCATTGGCGGGGCGGGGCGGGGCGGGGTGTGGCGGGGTGGGGTGTTGGTGGTTAAGGCGTCGGATTACTGATCGGAAGGTCCAAGTTTCAAACCTCAGCGCCACAAAGTTGCCACTGTTGGGCTCTTGAGCAAGGCCCTCAGCTGCTTAGCTGTATAATGAGATCAAATGTACTGTTTGGTGTCTACCAAATGCATATTTTTAAAAAATATGTAAAAAAAAAAAAAATAATAATAATGTAAGTATCTGATAGATATGAATCTATAATTTGTTTTGCAGCCAGGACTATTGTCAGAGCGACTGTTATAGAAAATAATCGAAAAATCAGAATAAAGATATATATATATATATATATATATATATATATATATATATATATTTGTATATAATTTATTTATGTAATGCAGATAGGGACAAAATGAAATCACTACCTCGATCATTCTTTGGATTGTAATCTCACAGATACAAATCAGGTGCAGTAAACTCCACATTTGAATCACCCTATTTGGAGACATCAGTGTATTTGTGCTTGATTAAGTGTGTGCACATCTGTGTATGTGTGCAAGAGCCAAGCCTCCACTGTGAATCTGGAAAACACACTCTAGGCATGTAATTTATTTCTGATTTCTTTGTTCCACACGCTTTCCCTCGCACTTGATAGCAATCTCATCTTCAAAAGCTCTTTATGGAATAAGTTTGAACGTGGCCTCACGTGTCCAAAGAAAGCATTCTTGGAAGTTGCCCTAACGTTTATATAATCAAAGCTTTAAACTAGAGCAGCCTGGCTGTTTTTAATGTCCAAAAAAATGACACTTGTGTTGTTTAGTCGTGAAAGCAACAATGCTAAAGATCTTGCTCAGAACGATCAGGCAGTTTTTCTTTAAGGTTAAATAATGGGAATTTCAAACAGTGCCAAAGCTTTTGTAACCTTCCCAGATTAAGTAGAGTGTCCTTCAGCTGGGCCGTGGTTAAGTTTCGATGGAAACCATTTCTCTGGCTCGTAGTTGTCTGGTAATTTATCAAAAAAGCATTTGAATGCAAAAACATGATGTTTTTTTTTTTTAAACAAAATAGTAGCTTTATTTTAAAAAAATTTACTAGTTATTTACAAAAGAAGAAGAACCCTAGAATTTATACATTTAGAATTTATAAATGATTATTTATTTCTGTGTTAATTATTTAGTGTGTGTGTGTGTGTGTGTGTGTGTGTTAATGCACTAGCTGGAAAAATGCGTTAGAAAATGCAACTTTGATTTGTTTATTACAACAAATGGAAAAAGAGTGAATGTATTTTTCTCACGTTTTGTTTGTATACGTCTAAAAATGACAAAAAGGGAAATTTCCCTAATTGGTACCCTTTAATGTAAACTTTATTAAATGTCAAGGGGTGTTCAGACCACTAGTATCTCATTTTGAAAAGAGTCCAGGGTTTTTTTTATTTTTTTTTTTAAGTGTTGTTTAATCAGAAGGATTTGTTTTTGTTTTGTTTGTTTGTTTTTTTATAGGTTTCTGTAATTTTTTTTTGGAATAATGAATTTTCCTTTTAGAACATAATTGTTTAGCAGTTTTGTAAGCAGGCTCCAGTTTCTGCGCTTTCCAACACAAAATGCTCAG
>JAAGKR010008067.1:0-33282 GCA_011419295.1 Clarias macrocephalus | reverse complement strand
GTGTGTGTGTGTGTCTCTCTCTCTATCAGCGGGTGTGTGTCTTTCTTACACACACACACACACACACACACACACACACACACACACACACACACCTCAATATTCAAGGGTACTTTATTGGCATGACATATATTTACTTTCGTAATGTCAGAGCTTCCCCCTCTCTCTCTCTCTGTCTGTTTCTGTGTGTGTGTCACCTCTTTCTGATTTCTCCTCTTCTGTCACGGTCTCGAAGCCAAAATGGACGTTTTTTCCTTCCGACACTCCGGCGTGTCCTCGGCATATGGCCAGTGAGTGTGTAACTCTACACACAGGTTGGTTTGGGTGATAAAGTGCTTTTCGCATGAGAGCTCTAAAGGACGCCGCCATGTTGCTCTGAGCGCTGCGTTCTACGTCATAACTGTGCGACAGGCGCTCCGTGCTCGAGCGCCGCGGAGTGTGCTGTGTCGCTCAGGGAACTGTTAGTGTCTTTTCCTTTTTAAAAAAAATAGTTAATAAAAAGTTTTTATTAAATAAGTTTGATTTTGACTTAACACAAAAGGTGTCTTTTTTTTTAAGAAATCAACAAAATGAACCAAATGAGCATCAAACAATAAATACCATGTAGCAATACATAAAAATTCAAATAGATTAATGTAAAATAACTGAAAACAACACAGTTCTTACATTAAAGAAGAAATTAAAATGCTTTAAATATTATAACTAGTTTAACTAATTCATAACATTTTTATTGCTATAATTTTTATAACATTTTCACAATTATAAATTAAGTTAAACTAGCAGAGGTGGGCAGCACTGTTCTGCTTCCTTAAGTAAAATATTTAAATAAAATAATTCATCCATCTAAGAACCTCTTTAGTCCACCTATGGACCATGGAGGCCAGTGGTGACCGTTGCATTTATTCCCATTTTTGTAACCGTGGTAGGATCTCCAATCATCATTAACACACACGTTCACACTACGGCAGTTAGGGAACGCGGAATAACCTGACAGGCTTTAGACTGTGGGAGGAAACCTTTCACCAAGCACTGGAAGAACATGCAAACTCAACATGCACACAGAGCCCGAGGTGGGAATCGAACCCGGACCCTTGAGGTGCAAGGCAACAGTGCTAACCGCTAATCCACCATGCTCCCATAATAATAGTACATATTCATTAATCAGGAAATAAATCTTATAGTGTCTGTAATGTAGAAGCTATAAACATGCAAGATGCCCAGAGCAGGAGATAGATTTTGAAAGATTTCTCCAAAAAGCCAAAAAGCTCATCTATCAAACTGTAAGACGTCCAGTGATGGATTCAACAAGACGTTTAGAAATGTTTTGGATTTATTCATTCATTCATCATCTATACCTCTTTATCCTGAATACAGGAACACAGGAAGCATGGAGCCAATCCCAGGAGACTTGGACAGAGTGACAATCCATCACAGGGCTCACACATTCATGCACACACTACAGATAATTTGGGAACGCATGTATTTGGACTGTATCTGGAGACAGGAGTACCCGGAGGAAACCCACCAAGCACGGGAACAAACTCCGTGCACATAGACCCAAGACAGGAATCAAATCCTCAACCCTGGAAGTGCTAGTAGATAGTGGACAGTGAACTCTTTGCCTGCTGGGCAACGTGGGTGGTGATCCGTGGTGCACTGGGTGTTCTGATGCCTTTCTATTGCTGCCAGCATTGAATATTTCAGTGATTTATGCTGCATTGGCTCTTCTGTGGAAATCGTACATTGATGCTGTTACTAATTTACTGGTGTATAATTGATAATCAGTGGTATCAGTGGGGGATTTTGTAATTACATGAATACACACTGTCAAATAAATTCATAGGTTAGATAATTATTAGACACACAAAATAGTGGATAGAGTCTAGAATATAGTATAAAGCTGAATATTGGGAAACCCCACAATGTACTATTAGTGCACCATGAATGCAAACCATAAATACAAATAAAAAATAAAAAAAATCCAGAAGCTTTTATTAGGAAAACAGCATGAACCTTAAAGAAGAACTATTCCAGGAATCACAAGTATGGTTCCTTTAGGCAATGCAACACCTACTGCAGTGCATTATGAGATTTTATAGACCCACTGGATATTCTGTACTTCAGTACAAAATGACAAAATTGTGTACTGCATTGTAATGTCCAGAGCAACAACCTGTTAACATCTGTTACCTGAAATGTGTTTTGATTTTGTTTAAAATAATTTTTCTTTAAAGATCTGAACTTTCACACCAGATGATCTCCTTTATCCATATTTACAGTATATATCTTATTTATCCTTATACTGTATGTATCCCCCCCCCCCCCCCTTGAATTTACAATTCCACTGAGTCCACAGTATCTCTTTCACGTTTCCATTCCCACACCACGAACAGCTCTGAAGGCCAGCGAGTCCTTCACACTCCTGAACCTTTGGTGTAATGTGGTGCAGAACATGAGATGAAGATGGCCCCCTCGGTGTGAGACGGCCGAGTCAGGGAGGTCCCATAGTCTCGACTTACAGCCTGACAAAGGCTTCAGCTGGAGCAGTTTTGGTCTGAAAGGACTTTAAACCCGAGGGAAGGGTGTTGTTTCACACGCTGTGATTCTCTTCTCCTCGGGAGGATCAGGTCTCATCAGGACCACAAACACTGCCATTCAGAAACTGAACCCGAAACTGGACCTGGGTGCAGAGTTTGGTTCCTTCATTAAGGGCTTTTTTTAAACACAGCCTGGGAGTGATATAATGGCACTGGAACCTACAGCAATGAGAACCATACTGGGAAAATGTCAGCGGTGTTAAAGCTGAGTAAATTAAACCAGCTTGGAAACGATCCGCTCACCACAAACGTACCTAAGAGCTAAAAGAAATGCTTTAGCGGTGTACTGCAGTCTAATGTATCTAATAAGTAAGCATACAGCCTCTAGTGTAGCTCTGTATTATATACACCGCATGTCTGAATCACACGGACAAAAGGCCTCAATCGTCCCATCGCTCAGACGTCCTCATGTGATTTCTGTCTCTGTATCGAAGACAAGATTCAGAGACGTGACTAAGCTAAAAGCGTTGATGAATCGTTTTGGGGGGTGTGGCCTAAACTTTTTATAGAAAAAGTTTGAAAGTTTAAAGATATTGTCTTCGGATAAATTGTGTCAATAAACGGAAAATTGCTTCTTTTTCATTCTTAGCAACATTAAGGTTGATGTGATGCTCCAGTGTAAAAAATCAAATAATAATAATAATAATCATTTAAAAATGAACTGATTAACTACTTGAACAGATCTGGTCTAGCTGCTTGGACTAGACTTTACTTCATCTGTTATATGGGAGGAGAAAAGGAAAACTGGGATACAACACAATTTACCAAACAAACAAGCCATTCAAACAATCAATTGATCAATCAATCAATGGAACAAACAAACAAACAAAGAAATGCCATCTTGATCAAATTTTTTCCAAACTATTTAATTTTGTCATACTTTTCATTTAATCCCCCCCCCCAAATAAAATAAGTTATAAAAAATAATAAACAAATAAATATAAGCATTAAAATGCAAAAATAGAAGAACAGATAGATAGATAGATAGATAGAAAAATAAAGAAAAAGAAAGAAGATCAGACATTAAAATTGCAATATAGCAAAGATAGATTCAATATAGATGTAGTGGTCAGCACTGTCGCCTTGCACCTCCAGTTCGATTCCCGTCTCTGTGTGCATGGAGGTTACATGTTCTCCCCGTGCTTGGTGGGTTTATAAAGACATGAAGTTTAGGTTCATTGGCGTTCCCAAATTGCCCATAGTTTGTGTGTAAGTGTGTGTGTGTGTGTGTGTGTGTAAGTGTGTGTGTGTGTGTGTGTGAGTAAGTGTGTGTGTGTGTGTGTGTGTGTGTGTGTGTGTGTGTGTGTGTGTGTGTGTGTGTGTGTGTGTGTGTGTGTGTGTGTGTGTGTGTGTGTGTGTGTGTGTGTGTGTGTGTGTGTGTGTGTGTGCTCTGTGATGGACTGGCACCCTGTTCAGTGCCCTCCTCGTGCCCTAAATCTCCTGGCATAGGCTTCAGGCCTCCCGCGACCCTGAATACAGGATAAAGCGGTATAGACTCAATACATAATAGTAAATTTAGAAACTAACGAGTAAATAATTAAATGCAACAAAGTAAAAACAGGCTGACAAATAAAGGCGGCAGGGTGGCTTTATGGTTAGCACTGTTGCCTTGCTCCTCGGGGTCTGTGTGCGTGGAGTTTGCATATTCTCCCCGTGATTGGTGGGTTTCCGCTGGGTATTCAGGTTTCCTAACTGGTGTTTCAAATTGCCGTAGTGTGTGTGTGCGCGTTTGTGAAAGTTGACCGAAGATCCTACCATGGTTGTAAAAATGGGAATAAATACAGTGGAGATCACCATCAGGTTCCTAGATGGATGAATAAATATAAAATAATGAATAAATTAGATTAAGTGGGTGAGTGAAGTGAGTGAGTGTGTAAGTGAATAAGTAAGTGAGTGAGTAAGCGGGGTTACGGTCAGTGGTGAGCACTAGCTTGTGGTCAATGAGGCATGTTTGTTTGCTTTAGAGGTTTTTTCCTCCTGTAAAAGCTCTTCACTGGTTCCGTACATCATCTTTAAATGCTTAAGTCCTGCCAACAGTAGGGGGCGCTACAGTCTTCATCTTTCTCAAAACAAACCTCCATCTGAAGTTCCTCATGTTCTGTGGGCCTGTCAGCATCTCTCTTACAGCTTCATTCTCTATCTGTGTCTCTATCTGTATTTATTTGCAGGACTGAATCCTGATGTCGATCACTACTGCAGATATTGCAGATGTTTCTACTTCAACGGACACTAACAGCATCTTAAAGGTTTTTATGCGTTATACAGAAATGATCATTTAATACTGCTGGAAAACAAGGACAGGTGTTGTATTACAGCAGCATTTTCTAAAATACTCAACCCATCTGTCAAAGTCACAGAGATCAGACTTCACCCTCATGCAGATGTTTGAGGTGAACATTACCTGAAGCTCTCTGTGCTGCTGAAACGTGATTGGCTGATGGGGAAACTGCATGAATGAGCAGGTGTACGGGTGTTCCTATTAATGTGGCCAGTGAGTATATGTAGACGGTATGAGAGTATGCTGTGGAGACTGTAGCTCCTTCACTACAGAGTGCACTGAGAGTCAGAGGATGAGGCACAATGTCTTCGGTCTCAGTGGACAGGACATGTTGATTATCATACCGGGAAATATTCAGCAAGCACAGTAATGTGTGTGTGTGTGTGTGTGTGTGTGTGTGTGTGTGTGTGTGTGTGTGTGTGTGTGTGTGTGTGAAACTCTCCTCACACTGTGTGTGTTTGTGTTTGTGTGAGCTGGTGAGATGATGGACTGGACTGGCTCTGAGGAGAGAAATGTCTCACACATGACACGTCAATACACTCTTTGTTTGGACATTTACTCTGTGTTACTGCGAGTCATTTCACAAGCATGCAGGAAGACACGAGTTTGTAATTCACTTTCTGCCCACACACACACACACACACACACACACACACACACACACACACACACACACACACACACACACTCACAAACTTGCATTGCTGTCCTTGTGGTTATCAAATATTTTTTAGTAGAAGTATGAAAACACCTCACTGAAAAAGGTGTGGCCTGTGAAAGAGGGTGTGGCCTGTATGTCTGTCAGTCTCAGTAAATATGGCATTTACTGTCATCCTCAGTGAAGGAGGCGTGGCCTGTGTACCTGTCAATCCTAGTAAAGGAGGCGTGGCCTCTGTACCTGTAATTCCTAGTGGAGGAGGCGTGGCGTCTTTATCTGTAAATCCTAATGAAGAGGCCACGCCTCCTTCATTACAGACAGTCCTAGTGGAGGAGGCGTGGCCTCTTTACCTGTAATTCCTAGTGGAGGAGGCGTGGCGTCTTTATCTGTAAATCCTAATGAAGAGGCCACGCCTCCTTCATTACAGACAGTCCTAGTGGAGGAGGCGTGGCCTCTTTACCTGTTAGTCCTAGTAAAGGAGGCGTGGCCTCTTTATATGTAAATTCTAATGGAGGAGGCGTGGCCTCTTTATCTGTAAATTCTAGTGGAGGAGGCGTGGCCTATTTACCAGTTAGTCCTAGTAAAGGAGGCTTGGCCTCTTTATCTGTAAATTCTAGTGGAGGAGGCGTGGCCTATTTACCAGTTAGTCCTAGTAAAGGAGGCGTGGCCTCTTTGTCTGTAAATTCTAGTGGAGGAGGCGTGGCCTCTTTATCTGTAAATTCTAGTGGAGGAGGCGTGGCCTCTTTACCAGTTAGTCCTAGTGAAGATGGTAGAGCTTCTTTACTAATCAGTCTTAATGCAAGACGAGGCCTCTTTACCTGCAAATCCTAGTAGAAGGGGGTGTGGCCTCTTTACCAGTCATTTCTAGTGAAGGAGGTGTGGCCTCTTTACCTGTAAATTCTAGTGAAGGACAGTTGAAGGAGGTGTGGCCTCTTTACCAGTCAGTCATAGTGAAGGACAAATGCCCTCTGTCCACACCTATCAGCGCCAAGGACTAATGTGTGGTCTTTGGGACTGAGAGCCAGTTAAAGAGGTGTGGCCTTGAATCTGTCTCACAAGGCATCTACTGTATCTGTATGTGAGAGAGACCATGGCATTAATAAAACTGCATTAAAGCCGTCTCTCTCTCTCTCTCTCTCTCTCTCTCTCTCTCTCTCTCTCACTGAATGTCTTTCTCTCGCTCTCTCACAGTCCTCATACAGCGTCTTAATTACCATGTCCCTTATACGCTTCAGTACATTTCCTTTAGGGAGCCATGACTTTTGTCCCCATAAAGTCCTTAGTTTTAGTCTGCATGAGGTGAATGTGTGAACAGGATGCATCCCCATCAACTGATGAACATGAATACACACACACACACACACTCATACACACACACACACTGAATAGTATCTTATAGCACAGTTGTCCTTTCGACATGGGAAAGTGAACACACGGTATGCGGTAAATCGTAAGAATACTGTTGCTAAGCAACTAGAAAGTATAGAGCCTGTGCATGAACTAGCTACTGACCAAGAATAATGATTTAACTTGCTAGAAGACAGTTTAACAGTGAGGGTGTAACGACAATGAACCTACAGTAAAACTAAACCACAAAGAACGGCAATATTTGTTGGATAATTAGTAAGGCTGTATAAATTATTGTGTATAAGCCGTCAGATTTATTAAAAATTCAAAAATATATTTTTTCATTATTTCCCCTAAATACCCAAAGGATATCTGAATAGTCATTTCGATTAGAAATGTATTGCACATCTACAATGTCTAAAAAAATCAATTAACCTTCTAAAATGCCAGGTTATTACTTAGATATTCATCTTAAAGTAAACTGTTCAGTAATTACAGAGAAATTAATAGGACATGTATATAATTGCGATAATAATGTAAAACTTTAAGAGGTTAAAAACTGGTGTTTTTTTAAACATCCTGTACATTATAACAGATTTTTACGTAATGTCTATAGAGCATAGAGTACTCAGCATCCTCCTCAAAGAGATCCGTGTACTAATCGCACCTATGCTCATTTCTGAGGTGGAAATTTTGTACCGTTAATATCTATCTTGTACCTGGAAATATAACATAATTGGAACATAAACTAATTTGCATTAGTACTTAATGCAAAGCTTTAAGTCTTAACAGCATGCAACTTTCTAGGTACAAGATACACACTGAAGATAGAAACGATGTGCCCTTGTGGGTTCCGTCCCAGCGACATGGAACGGTCACAGTCTAGTACCCTTTTTTATTTGAGAGCGAATAAATAAACGCAAGTGATCCCAATAAATGCGTTCACTTTGTATTTCAGCCTGACCAGTAAAACTCTCCCAAAGGACATGCTGTACTTTGCATTTTAAATTTCTCTCTCTCTCTCTCTCTCTCTCTCTCTCTCTTCATTTTCATTAATAAACTCCAGACACGGAGGACAAACCAGATCTGACAGACGCTCATAAGAAACATGCATATTTATTTGGCAGTCAGAACACATTAAATAAAAACTAGAAACGTACTTCACTTATACAAAAGATAGATTATGTCCCATTTGGAAGTCCAAAATAACTTACTGTATAAATTAAAATCTCATTATTTACAATTAAATGACAATGACCCCCCCGTGACCCCCTCCCCAAACCCACGTCCTTTAAAGTTCTGTATCTGCTGCGTGGGAGTGTTGTCGTGTCGTGTCGTGATGAAGCAGAGGGAGCTGTGTGGCGGCAGGACGGTGCGGGACGGCGCTATCGTCCGGCGTTAATGTGACCTTGATGAATTGGAGCTGTCACTTTTAGTTTCAGGCTTGACATCGTTAGTGTGTGTTCCTCTCTTTCTCCCCCTCGCTCTCTCTCTCTCTTTCCCTCTCGCTGAGTTTTTTGTATGCATGAGTTTCTCCATGACTCGGATTTATTCATGCGGTAATTATGACGGGCAGGACCGCAGCGTTCGCTCGTCTGGGAGATCAGAGCAGGAAGAGCAAATCCTTTACTGGAAGTCTGAGCTCACACACAAGGCCCCTTTTTCATCTCTGGCATTCACTCTTATAGCCAAGGCTATTATGCATTCTGCTTCCTCAGGACGATAAAAATGGAACTGTCACACGACTGGGTCTTATCTTTAGAAGAAAAAAAAAATTGAAATAAAAAAAATAATAATAAAAAACAAAAAAACTGAACAAACAAAGCTGAAAAGAATTGAAAGTTTGAGGTCAGAATATGACAAGTACTCAATTAGTCACAGATGCAACGTTGGCATGAGTAATCAATCCCACAGAAAGAAAACCCCACAGAGTCGAGGCGCCGTAACGTAACGTAAAAATAAGTGCTGCACAAAATCAAAACATTGTCATGTTGAGTGTTTTATCCATATAGTGTATTCTAGGTATGTGCTGATCACTGATGAGAAATGATTACGTCTGGGTTAACCTGAGATAAATTCTGGCTTTGATTTTGTATAAATTTAAAGCAAGCAATTACGGTTTCATTGGTTTTAAGTGCTCAACTGATGCTAGCTATTTAACTAACCTAATGCAAGGTAAATTCTGGGATCTGGGAAGTTGAAATTGGGAACAATTTGACCAAAATAATGATTTTTGACATACTGGTAGGCCAAACCCGAAAAATCTAAACGTGCCTAGCATCGACTCCTGAGATCACCGCCATTATGAAATGACGTTGATCAGTGACAAGTTAAAAGCCTGGATATTTAAAATATCAGAAATGTTTCTCCAGCTCCAAATTGTGAACATGTCTTAGAGAGACCTGAAGTTCATGTGCAGTTTTGGAACTAGTTCTTAATTCTTCAGTTATTAAAAATCCATCGGTTTTTATTCTTATTTTTGTCAGATGGAAATTTCTTCTACATTTCCAGAATTTTAACAGTACACGCTATGTATCTGGATATTTATGTTGCAGTAAAATCTTAAATCACATTGCAAAATGTTTGCAAATTTGAGCTATTTTAGCTTTTCAGGAAGAATCTAGTTCACAACCTAAAATGGCCTTCCTAATGTTTTTTCAACTTCTGTTCAGGACAGTGTCAAGCTTTCCACATTTAATTCCTTATATGTATTTTAGCAGAGCATCACTGTAGCAAGTTACACAAAAAAGTAAATTTAAAACCTGACAATGATAATAATAAAAAATCCATAATGAGCACAGGTGCAGTTAAATTCATAACCGTTTTCTCATGACAAAATCTTTAGCCAGTTATATTGATATGAAAATGTAATATCAGCACACACCTAGTTCTTTTAGAATAAAGACAAAGCAATACAGTACAGTTTGAGTTGGAAGACCATTCCATATGAATTAAAGTGTTCCACATCCACATACTAACCCAACCTAAGACCAAAATTGGTCAGGCAATTTTTATAGGGGTATAAACATACTAATAACTTTCAGAACACAAGTAATGCATTAGAGAACAAAAATAATAACAATAATAACAAAAGTGCAGTGTCTCGCTCTTCTGTCTAAAATGGTAGCTGAAGTACAGTAAAACAAAAGCAAAATTCAGACACTGAACATGTTTAACTAGTCATAAAACAGATTCCATGTAA
The DNA here is from genome assembly GCA_011419295.1 of Clarias macrocephalus. Lineage (NCBI taxonomy): Eukaryota > Metazoa > Chordata > Actinopteri > Siluriformes > Clariidae > Clarias > Clarias macrocephalus. Next base: position 23,200 of record JAAGKR010008067.1, on the reverse strand, counting down.
TGAAAATGAAAACTTTGTATAATTAAATTTGGTCACTAACCTGGTCCTTTAGCATCATTATTATTGTTGTCTTTGTTTCTGGTAAAATATGAACTTTTTAGTTTGTTTGCACAACAAGTAAAGCTAGAGATTATACTGATATGACAACATCATTAAAATGTCATTACAGTACAATCTTTGGAATGATGTTTGCAATATCATACACCTCATTACAATTGGAACTGAAATGTAAATGTACAGAATTTTCCCACACACTCTACAAACTTTAACAACCCTGACAAAACCATTACATCACAACCTTTATAAAGCTTTCTACTACTCAGGACTGAAGAGGTTTCTAACACTTGGTATTCAGGTTTTTTCGAGGTTTGGCAGAGCTTTTCAAATTGTGAAAATATTTAAAAACCTCTTCAGACCTCACCAAAACACTACAAATATTTGAACCTTTGAGTTTTGTAGAGGTTTGCGGAAATTTTTCAAAATTTTCCAACTCCCTGCAAACCTCTACATAGGTTTCTACTACTAGGTTTCTTCTACAGAGCGTCGCTGGGCTTTGTATTACTTTGGTATTAGTTTGGTGAGGTTTTGGAAATTTATCCACAAACCTTTTACCTCTAAAAATCACAACAGACCAAGACAAACTTTGTACTATTTGTACTACTGAGTTTCTACTACAGAGTATTGTAAAGGGTAGGATAGGTTTGTAGAGGTTTGGTTAGGTTTGGAGATGTTTGCTGAGGTTTGTAGAGGTTTGTTTAGGTTGGGCAAACCTCTATAAACCTTTACAAACCCCTGCAAATTTACTACAAACATCAGCGTCTCTCACTAAACTGCTGAAAACCAGCACAATGGTTTCTACTACTAGGTTTTTGCAGGGGCTTTGTCCGCTTGTATATTTGTTTGGTTAGATGTAGAAATCAAAGCTCCACAAACCTCCCCGAACGTTTAAGAACCTCTAAAAACCTCAATAAACCATTACAAACCTATATAATGATTTATACTACTAAGTTTCTACTACAGAGTTTTGTAGCAGTTTGGGAAGTTTTGTGAATGTTAGCTAAGGTTTATATAGGTTGTAAAAAGTTTGTCAGACCTTCCTTCTAAAATATTGTGGCGAATAGAGATGGAATATCCATATCTATATCCAACCACTGTTCTGTAAGGCAATGCTGAGAAAAGTATATTTATTGATTGATTGTTTTTGTGACTTTCATGTCACTTTTATAGTTCAGTGTTGCATATTTTTGTCTTTTGGTTTCAGAATAGTGTACTATCCTAAACAGGTTTATTATTCTTCACATACATTGCTCTAATTTATCTATTCCCTATAGGCATATAGTTAGGCTTTAAGGTATTAAATTGGATTTTCTAGCCTTTATATGGCTGTTAACTGAAGTCCGATTTGTCAGATTCATTGCTCTTGTTGATTAGGGTTTAAATAAAATAATAAATCATTTTTTAACTACTGTTGATCAAGGTATCTATCTCAAGGTGTTGATCAAATTTTTTTTAATTTTCGATTTTTCGATTAGTTAAAATTTACAAGTCTACAGTATGTAAGGGCTTTATGTTAAGAGTATGCACTATAAGCTAAATACACCCTTAGTACTACATAAAGTTCTACATTTAAGTAAAGTTAAGTGCATTGAGATATTGATAAGATTTCTGGAATTATCCATGAGCATGATATTGTTTGGACATAGCCATTTTGTACAAATAGGAAAGCTATATTGTAGCTTAGATAGGTTGCTAGCAGGGGAGATTGTAAAACTGATACACAGTAATACAAAAAACTTGCCAATTTGTAACAATTTATACAACCTATATTAGGTTTAGGGGCAGGGTCAGTGTTCATACCTTATCTTATGAACCACTCTCATTCTAAATTCGAACAAATTTGGTCAATGATATTAGCATGAAAAAGAAACAGTACAGATGTGGCCAAATGAACAGGCTACGTAAAGTATGGAACGGGAACATAACTTAAAATTTCTGTAGTGTTAGCTTGTAGTATAATTAGTTAAAAAATATTATAATAATAATTATATATATATTTATTATATTATATTTCTATATATATAAAACTTCAAGCTAACGGTCCAAATTATTATAAAGTTTATTTCAATGTCTATTTCATTGCTGGAGTTATTTTGTAAGGCATTACAGAATTTGTTTTTATCAATCACCATCTTTGCATTCTTTTGGATTTAAGTTATCTAAACTATTCAGCTTACAGGAAAATAAATAATTGAAATAGTGTTCAGCACAACGTCACTGTGTTTAAATGTCAGTACCATCGACTCACAATGGAAGAAACCACACTGTGTGACACTATTCAGTACAGTAGTATGCGCTTTTGGATGTAGTTATGACAGTGTCGCTGTTCACCCTGTGTGCTCATGTTCAGAATATTTAACGTGACTAGACAGATTTTTGTGTCGTGACCTCCCGACACTCCGGGTGGCAGCACTGTAGTTAACACCAGAACAACAGCACTGATTCGAATAAAGCTGAGGAATGTGGGAAGCGCTTTAGCATGTGAGATCTCTCGGAAGAGAAGGAAAAGGAGGAGGAGAAGGTGGAGAAAGACAGAATTGTTTTGGAAGAATGTGTCGCTTTTCATCGCTCCCACACGCGAGCTCTTAGCGGCAACTCGGTGGGTGATGAAACGTTTGGTCAAAAAATGAAATTCAAACAAAGTCCCTGTTTATGCCAAACGTAGATGATTAGCCAAGACGTGTTTATTCTTTTACATTGCATTCTTTATGTTTTGCACTGGAGCTACAAGGCCATTGCCAAACACTGAAGCTAGTTAATGCCAGGCTAAACTTTTCTTTAACTTTTTTTTATTTATTTAACTTTTGAACTAATGTATAGCTTTATATATAGCTTTTATTTAACTAGCTATATGCAAGCTAATAATTTAATAAGGTAGCACATAGCTAAGTAGTCTTTTCTGCAAATGAAACCAAAATGTCTGGAATATGAACATTTACCTCAGATGTTTTACAAAGAGAAAACTTAATATTACTAAAATGACCCTTATTAGCATTAACTGTTAATTCTGATGTTATATCAGCTATATTGAGGACTGTTAACATTGCATCACAGCTCTTTTTGCCCCTGTCAGCAGACAACCATTTGATATTCCTTATTGTAAGTGGTTTAATTTGTGCAATATGGTTGCTAGGCAACACGGAAACAAACTTAAGGAGCTAGCTAGTGCCTAAGGCTAGTAGTCATGTATCTAGCTAGCATGTGTAGAAAACATATATTGACAGTGAAAATGAAATACCCAGAATATCAAAGTTTACCTCAGATATGTTGATAAATTACGACGAAACTGAATGTATAACAAATAATTACAGCAAAAGGGCACTCAGCACTAAGAAACATGTGAACGCAAAGCTCAGAATATTTTCCTAACGTTTCATAAAATCTAATCTCAAGACTACCGTTTTAGCATTGCGCAAACTAATCTTTGTCCAAGTAATATAGTTTGTACATTAATAAATGTACAAGAGATAAAGTCTCAGAATTAAATATTTTCTGTGTTCAAGTGGTGTAGTTGTGAGAACAAGGTTGCTAGGCATAGAAGCTAGCTCGGTATTGAAGCTAATTGTTTATGCAGCTCGCTAATATGCTAGCCGTTTTGAAGGTGTAATGACAGTGAGAATGAGACGCAGATGTCCAGAATCTCAACATTTACCTCAAATAAATAGTTGATGAACACTAAGAAAAAAGTCCTTATTCACTCAATCGCTAGCTAAAAATTTGTAGGTTGCGAAATTCAATACACTGCTTCATTTTAGCTTTTTGTAAGGTCTTGGAGCAAGACTACTAGCCAGCATTGACCAAGTGGTTTTGTGGTGTAGTTGTGAGAACACTGTTGCTAGGCAACTTGGAAAAATGCACACAGGATAGAAGCTAGCTAGTCTCTGAGGCTAATCATGTATTTAGCTAGCATATAAGCTAGCATTCATAGTCTTTTATATAAGTAATGTAAAAGTGTAACGGCAGTGAAAATTAGGCAGAAACAGTTGAAATAATGACTTTTGCCTCAAACGTGTTGATAAATTACCAGGAAAATACTGTTCAGTGCCATATTACTCAGCACCAGCGGTTAACTGAACGTCTATGGGTTCTTTAGTTCCACACTGAGTAATGTATGTAAACTTCTGTAGATTTGTTTTCAGATCTGTCATATCTGTCAGATCTGTCTTTGGACACAGCCATTGTATTTTTATTATTTTTTTAACGATCGTCACAAAGCGGCAAAAACCACATGAGATCCTGATGCTAAACCAGCATTAGCTTTGTAGCTCCGGCGTAAAAACTAAAGAAGGAAACTTTAAGCAACAAACATGCCTTGGCTGATCGACTGCATTCTCGGTAATAGGAAACTTGTGTATCTTTCATCTCTGGGCCTTTAAAGACAGCTCTGTGGGAAGTAAAGGAAAAAAATGTACATACAAACAGTTTTCCAACCCTTAAGGCACTTACAGACACCACACACACACACACACACACACACAAACACAAAAATGAAAAACCCACAACAAACGAACAAGGAAAAAAAAATACTGAAAAGCTGTTTACAGAGGTCCAAAAGGAACGTGGAATGCCAGTTTGTTGGAGCACGGGCCGAGCTGTAGCGATGACAGATTTACACACACACACGCGCACACACACACACACACACACACACGTTTGTGGCTGCCGGATCATGATCCGGCCTGCCCTCCACTCGGGAAATTGTATTCCCGGTCCAAGCAAGAGGTGACCTACATAAAGAGTGAGGTGAAAATGGGCTGAAACAGAATCTGGATTTGGTGTGGCAGAACAGAAAAGGCCGATTGTCTGCGTTGGCGTTAAGACGGTTACGCGAGCCGCTACGGCGTTACAGTACGTTCTGTCTTTTTTACTTCACCCGGAGAATCTTATCTGAACTCCTGCCAGAATCCATCTGCGCCCCCGAAAAAACCTGCTGGAAGAAAAGTCTTTTCCCAGAAACCCCCCCCCGCTCAGGCCGTACTGACATGTGAGTGTGGCTTTGTCCAGGTCCTGTGGAAGCCACGCCCCCCTCTCACATGGCACCATCTGATTGGCTGTCAGTTGATGTCCAGTTCCTCATCAGGTGCTCCATTGTATTTGCTACCTGCTGTCCAGTAGAGCTTGTGTGATAATGTGTGTGTGTGTATGTGTGTGTGTGTGTGTGTGTGTGTGTGTGTGTGTGTGTGTGTGTGTATATGTGTGTGAGTGTCTGTGTTGGTTAGTTGCCCACCAGAGGGCTGAGGTCGCCGTGATGGTTTTTGAGCTTCTTTTTAAAGAGAGAGATGGTGGAGGGTCTGTAGAAGATGATCCACGGCTCTGAGGTGGTGCTCTGGGAGCATGAGTCGTTGCTCACCGCGGGAATGGTGTGAGATCTGAGCGAGAGAGAGACAGAGAGACAGGGAGAGAGACAACAAGAGAGAGGTGGAGAGAAAGACCAATAGAGAGACAGACAGAGAGAGACAACGAGAGAGAGAGACAGTGAGAGAGAGAAACAGGAAATTTCCACGGGAATTTTTTAGATAGATAGATAGATAGGAAAAAGAAAGTAAAAAAATAGTTATTAAACAAGAACAATACATCGGAGAAGAAATCGTGTCTCCTAACACACACACACACACACACACACACACACACACACACACTCTGCTCTTCACTGTATCTGTTCAGAATCAGAGCTAAAGCATAAACATCTCTCTCCAGCTTTGATAAACTTGTTATAACCCGAGCACACTACAGCAGCAGCCGTGTTCAGGGATTAACACTTACTTTACTGTAACATGAAGCACCAGCTTAGCCACCATGGCTATCATGGTTAGCGTTAGCAAGGCAGCCAGCGCGTAGATGGTCCACACTGTAAACACACAAAACTGGGTCAGACATGAGTATTGAAATAATACTAATAATAATTATTATTATTTTAATAGAAATTTTTGTATATTTAAGGGATATTGATACAAAATAAAAGAAAGAAAGAAAGAAAGAAAGAAAGAAAGAAAGAAAGAAAAAAAATTGGCATGGGATAGACAGATCAGAAAAAGAAAGAATGGAGATGAGAAATTGACATGAGCAAATGCACCAGAGATAACAGACACATACATGGATAGATTAAAAAAGGAAAATAATTAGCCAAATGAAAAAGACGAATAGGAAGGCAGACAGACAGGCAAATAGATAGGAAAAAGAAAAATAATGTCAAGAAAATAGAAAAAGAAAGAATGTAGAGGGGAAATTTGATGTGAATGCATTTGCAAAAGATAGATAGATAGATAGATAGATAGATAGATAGATAGATAGATAGATAGATAGAAAAAAGACAGTAAATAGTAAATTAGCATGAGTAATTATCCAAATGAAGAAGATGAATGAATAAACAGACAGACAGACAGACAGACAGACAGAAGAGTGTTAGGGTTGAGGATAACGGTGTACATACTGGTGCTGTGCGCAGCGGTCCGGCCCCGGCCGAGCCACTGACCTGGCATTTCGTTTTCTGACTTCTTAGGACTGGATGTTATCAGATAGAAGATCTGCGAGGATTTGTCGTTCTTGCTGGTGTTTGATCGCTCGGTGCTGCTGCCCGGACGTGGCTCTATCGTACTCGTGGCCTCTTCGCTATCGCCGTCATCACTGCCTATGGCATCTTCAGCAGATCTGCCGCTCGGCTGTCTGTACGCTGGAATAAAGAAAGAGGAGCACGTTAACAGTGACAGCTGTTCATATACTGTGTGTGGCAGCTTATCTGAATCGAATGAATGCATTAATTTATCACACAATGTGATGGGAAAATGCCATATTTGCCCCCCCCCATTTCTTCATATTAAATACATTTTAATTCAATTATATGGATTAAATAAAAGAAATAGGAACCAGTGCCTAAAGATAAAATTTAAACATTGCTTGTTTATGTAACAACCTCAGCAGCAACCTCATTTCCAGCCACTCAGCATTCAGCATCACCAGTATCCGCACCTGTTTCTCACTGGTTCATGCTTTATGTTAGATGTTTTTTAACGATTCATAGGTCACTGTGTGGCTGTCAACAAAAAACATTTCTCTGAAACTGATCAGATACAGGGACTGGACTGAAAATGAGATATCCTTTAAGAAGCCCGGGGAACTATGCCTCAAGATTAGAGGAAAAATACAAGCAAGTTCTGTTTTTTGGGAGCAAAATATGAACAGGTGAGTGGTTCATATCTTATCTTTAATGGTAGTATTGAGAATGTCTTAGAATGTAGTTAGAATACCATCCCTGTGTCTAAAACAACCTGAAGGCAGGGGTGCCAATACTTACACATTGTGGAAAAGTGCACAAGGGTTTTTTACTGTAATAATGTATTGTACAATACATATACAAGGCATATAAATCTTTTAGCATTTTGACAGACGTCTTCATCCTGTGTGAGGAGCAAATGCTATAACATTTCGCATCTATACAGCTGTACTGGGATCTGAACTCATAACCTACCAAACACCATGCCAACACCTTTACCACTAGGCTAGATAGACCTTATTTATGTTTTTAAAATTAAAAAGTAGTATAAAAAATATGATGTCAATGTAAAGATCGATGTGAATTTACTTTTCCAACTTGCGCAAGGAATTTCAAAATTCTAATTCAATTCATGTACATGTGCACTTTAGTTTACTACTATTAGTATTTCATGATACACAGGTATTATCAGTTTTAAATTCAAATCTAAATGTATTATGCAAAATGTCAATTAGCCAAATACATGGTATCGGTGCTAAAAAGTGTCTTAAATGGATGAAAAAGTTGATTTTTAGACAGGATCATATAACACAATTTTTCATGATACTTTATACACTTCTTATCTCCTGATCCATGGTTGTTTTGTTTTTTTGTAAATATGCATATACATTTATATTTAGATCAGATAAAAAAAACAAACACATTTGCTATCTTCTAAAGTGCAACATTTTAAAGATATTGCAACATGAATTTGACATGGTTACGGACACTACAGATTTTTTTGGAAAAAATCCTTAATTTTTGGATGGAATGCTTAAATTTAAGCGTCAGGTCATATGCTTCTAGCAGCTTACACCAATTTTATTATCAACACTCAAAGAAATATAAATAATTTGTATTTGAAATGATTATACAGTAGTTTGAAGTGAGACAGTATAACGCTGACAAATGGCCATTTTTGGGGCACAATGTTATTTGTTAGCAACTTGAAATCTTTAGGGAAACAAGATTGGTCACTTCCATGTTGTATAAACCTAAGAAGTAGCTTATTTGGCCAGACTTTCAGTTTCTGTATAACATAACATTTTGTTTTGTTTTGGCCGAATGTAATTTAAGTTGAATTTCAATTGTGTCATTGAAATGAACCTGTCAGCCATAAATCAGGGCGGGACTCTGCCACGCCAAACAGAACAAGTGGAGGTGTTTTTGGCTTTCACTTAGGCTGTAGCTATGGCGTCAGCTGGAATCTGTATAGCAGGTCTCACTCTTCCCCTGGGTTACAGTGTACCAGAGACGATACCGGTGTCGATGCCAGACAAAGCAGGTGATTCTGCTACTCTTTATATTAAAACTTTTTATTGATAAAACACAAGTACCCGCTAATCTAACTAGTAATCTAACTCCACCTCATCTGCCGCTTGGCAAATTCCACCGATCAGCTCTGCAGCCTCCATACAGCTAAAAGAAAAACCAAACAAAACCACCCCACATGTTCTGTTCGCAGACCCCCCCTGATTTATGGCTGACAGGTCGCAGGTTTGAAAATAAAAATGCAAACGGCTCGGAATATATATTTTCACAAGCCAATTATATCACACACAAATGTTACTATAATGTTATATCTGTTTTCTCCTTTCAATTGTGTTCTTAGGCAAACTTATGAGTGAGCCCACTAACCTGGCATGACACAGGACTGATGACAGAATGACTTTTTAATACTTTGACCAATAAGCACACTGCATTGTTCCTAGCTCCTCCCACTTGCCTCTGTTTGGTTCTTTTCAAATTCAGTTAAAAGGGGAATCAACTGCAGTTCATTCTTCTTATTCTTATTCTTCTTATTATTATTTATTTATTTATTTATTTAATTGTATTTAATTTCAAATCTACTTCATCCTTGTAACTTGACAAAAAAAAAAAACCTACACACACACACACACACACACACACACACACACACACACACACACACACACACACACACACATTTGCACTATTTGAACATGTTCTAGTCTATAAGCAGTATTTAAATGGTTCACTGCCCGAGGCAAAGTGAAAAAGTGCCGTGGGTTTGTGGACTCGGACAAGAACCAATTTATTTCTCTGACCTTTTTGTTCGGGCTAAACGTTTCCCGCTATTTCATGTTTCCTTCTTTCTTTCCTTCCCTTCCATCAGCCCGGGCAAATAAATCATAAGAAAACAGCAATATTGCAGGATGGCTGTTTGGGTTGGCTCGTCCAGCAGAGGCACAACGTACTCTGAACATCAGCAACGTTAATAAACACTCGAGAAAGTGAGTCTGAATACACAAAAGAGTTCAAAGGGAATGATTTATAAAAGCAATTCAGAAATGTGGTTACTTTTACCAGAGTAGTAATAGTGAGTTATTCCATTAAAATAGACGGTACATTTAAAAACACCGCTATTAAATCTAGTCATTTTGTATTTATTGAGGCCAACAGCAAATTATTGCAGAAATTATCTCATGAATCGGATGTTTGCCAATATTCATCTCAAAATTACATAGAAAAAAAAATGAAATACTTAAATTATTGACAAACTCTACATAAATATATTAAATCACTGAACAGGTCCACATTGAGATTTAGATTTTTATGCAATTGTGCAGCACTAGTTAATTTTTATCTATCTACATCTCTCTATAGTGCTTTGATGTAGTTACCATTTTTTCAAAAAGACATTTTTTAAATCAACAACTGCTTAAAAGGGTAAGAAAAAACATTTTTAACATTACATTATATTTTTAAGTAAAATCCATTACATTACATCCATTACTTTTATGGGAAAAATATAATTTATGTTTTTTTTATCCACACATTATTATTATTATTATTATTATTATTATTATTATTAGTAGTAGTAGTAGTAGTAGTAGTATTATATCATGACACCACTATACAAATATACTGAGAAAGTGAAGAAATGACAGTTCAAGTTCAAGTTCAAAGCAAGCAAAATACTGTCATGATGTCATGTTACCATAGCAACAGAATTGTATAGCATTATGAAATGTAGCATTTAGTATTTTAACATGTGTATTCAGGTCAACGGGAAAATAACGGCATGAAATAGTTACCATAGTTAATCTCATTAACAGGACGTTTGCCAATATGTATTTATCACCTCAAAAGTATTTAAAAAAGAAACAAATACTCACATTATTGACAAACTCTACATAAATTCCTGACTATGTGTATACGAACTGTAATAAATTGCAACCGTTTGAGATTAAATAACTGCACATGTCCGTATTGTGATTTTTATGCAAATAACTGTACATCATTAATTATAAGTATTAATAATTATGAGTATATAGAGTATATATATATATATATATATAATATATATATATCAACAAACAACCAATGACACTTGACAGTGCAGGACATAGTGAGTTTGTTGGTCTGTCATAATAGCAAGAAGCAACCTGAACAATGCCAAGGGTGCCAAAACTTTAATCGGAAATAAAAACAAAATTGAGAGACTTTCGAATACGCACAACGAACAAAATTAAGTTTTCGACCCAAAATATATTCCAATATCTCTTAATACGATGATTCTGAAGACAAAACTAACTTTTCAAACTCATTCTTCCAAGAGGAGGAACGTAATCGCGGCACGGTTCTTCTCGCTCTATTGCGTCTGATCTGTTTATTAAGGTTGATGTGGCTCAGATGCTCAAGCCCGATAAACCTCAACAAAGCCATATTAAATATTAATAAACTGCAACTCATTCAATATCTGCGACGGAGGGAGTTCCTGAAATGGCCCACGGTGCCGTTCAAATATTTAATACCCAGGACTGCAGGTTCAAAACACCACAACAAAAACACTTGTGTTGATGGATGGAGGAACTTTCTGTCCTGTTACAGTATGTTTGCTCCAATTGTTGAAAATCTGACATCTCTGCAATCTCGTGTCATGTGCACCGACTGGGTATTTTGTGGTTTCTATCGCCTTCTCTTTTTTTCTCCCTCCTTTCATCTACCCATCCGCTGGTAAATTCTTGGTGTAAAGCATCAGTAGCTGGTTGTTTTTATGTAAATGTGGAATGGAGGCAAAAAACCAAACTGCACCTACTCATGCAAATATGGCTCGAAACAGGGCATTAGACACTCTGCCTTTGTTCATTCATCCATCCATCCATACAGTACATCCATCCATCCATCCATCCATACAGTACATCCATCCATCCATCCATCCATAAGCTAGATAATGTATTGCAGTTCAGTCTATTTATTTATCTATCCACCCATTTATGCTTAATTCATCCATACTACCATATTATAGTATATAAATTATATTTGTTCTGAACATGTTGTATTACTGTCCATACTCAGATCCATCCATCTATTCAACCATCTACACAACCATACTGCATCTACAGTATTTAAGCAATAACTACCTGGACTCCATTTTAACATCTATTAACAACTGTTATACTGAACTTGCTGCCACCTAACACACAGTATGACTGCAGATCAGTTCCTGCTTTCTGTTTCACTCAAATGAGGATGGGTTTCCTCTTGAGTCCGGTTTCTCTCTAGGTTTCTTCCTACGGCCATCTCAGGGAGTTTTTCCTTGCCACTGTCGCCCTCGGCTTGCTCATCAGGGACTTATTTTTTTTAGATTCCTACACATTCACATTTCATACAAACTTAAATAATTCTTTTGATTGTGTAAAGCTGCATTGCGACGATGGAAATTGTTAACGGCGCTATACAAATAAAACTGAATTGAATTGAAACATCATTTCATCATATCATCTGACCCCATCCCATCTTTTATCTATTCATCCACCCATCTGGCTATTCAGCCATCCTTCATACAATAAGCAAAATTACAGGCAAGAAACAATATAATTCAGGGTCAAACTGTATGTCAACCTTTACCTCAATCCGTCCATCCATCTGTTCATTGCTTCTTCTCTTCATTCCATCAATCCATTCATCACACCATGTTAAGCATCCATCCATCCATCCAATCATCCATCCATCCAAACATCCATCCATCAATCCATCCAATCATCCATCCATCCAAACATCCATCCATCAATCCATCCAATCATCCATCCATCCATCCATCCACCAATCATCCATTTTTCCATCCATCCATATATCCATCCACATACTGTATATACAGTACAGACTGTTCCTTCTATCCCTCCATCCATTATAAAATGACCAAACGTGCAGCCAAAATTAGTCATACCACAATCCATGCCTTCATCCATCATCATCTGTCTATCTCCCGATTAGTCCACCCACTTATCCGTTCATCCATCTATCCATCCGTCAGTGTATCCAACCATCTACAGTATCACAACATGGAGACAGACAGACAGACAGACAGACAGACCTACCCTGATAGAGCATGGAAAACCCCTGGGCCTCATTCGTCCTGTCTGAGTAGAAATACAGGATGACGAAGTCTGAGCTGATGTTTACGATTTCCCGTGGCGGGTTACGCCCATCGAACCTCGCCACCACCTGATTGGTGTAACCGTCCAGCAGCTCGACCATATCTGCCTGGTCCATGATGTTGAAGAACGTGAAGTTAAAGAAGATGACCGATGCTCCCGGGACCTGGAAGAACAGAGAGCGGCGAGAAGAGCGATCTTAAAATGAATACGGCGAAGACGACTGTGTCCTAATGCAGGTTTGTTGGAATTTTAATTGAAGAGATTGTGTTCTTTGATGGTCTTGAAAAACTTGATTATCTTTTACCTGTATGGTCCAGTAGCAGACACGGCCACGTGCGTATTTATCTGGAAAGTCTGGTGAGTAGATTACACCTGATTCAGCCGTGTAGTTTCCACCACATGCTCCCACTTTGGCTAGAAGCACACAGACGGTGCGTTTACTGTACATGTCATGCCAAAGATAACGTTCATAATTTTGCAAAACTTAAGTATAACATTAAGCATTTCTTCTTGATGGTTTTTATAGATTGTAACAGTACAGTGGCTGTTCCTCCACGACAGCTGTAGCTAGGATAGGCCTTGACATGGGGGAAAAATCTGTACAGTCATGTATCGCGATTCTAACAACACTAACAAAAAAAAACAACTTTTGTCATTTATATACTGTATATTTGCATTCAAAGTAGTAAAATGATACCATTCTTCTGTAATCCAACAGGTGGTGCTCTCTAAACTAGTCACACATTGGCACTCAGCACAGTGTCCTCTGTGGAAAGTGAATTATTTGCTAAATTTTTTTTTTAATTGTAACAAAACCTAAACAAAAATGAATACCGAATTGGGGTATTTACAAAACGGTGATACAGAATCGCAATACAAATGGAATCGGGACCTGGGGATCGTGATAATATCGTATCAGCTGGTCTCTCATCTTGTGTGTCTTTGTATCTAATATTAAGGGTGTGTTCACATTACGGACTCGGGCCGGACCAGAGCAGACTTGACCCCGAATGTCTGACAACATGAACACTTTATATCGTGCGTCGCAACGGCACTGATCAGCTGGAGTCCATCCTTTCGATGTACTCGATAACTGCTCCAATCAATTATGAAACGGTACTCGCACATGGGAGTAGGACGCCACCACGGAGTGTAAAATTCTATTTTATTTTGGTGTGTGTATGTTTTTTCAGCCTAAAATTTTTTTATCATTCATATATATATTTTTTATCATACTGTGTATGTGACAAATACACAAGTGCACGCAAGTACAGAGCCATAATAAAGTATATGTAGTGTGAAAGCAGCCCAAGTCCTGGTTAGATGTGAATCACACTTATAGTCAGATCCGGTAGTCTTGGGTTAACCGAGCTGAAATCTGAATACTGCGAAACGAGCATACAAAGCAGTCCCTTATACTCTTATTCAACAGCTTCCTGTATTGTTCATCATTCCCGGTTCTTAGGCAATAGATGCTTACTGCCTTTAATTTCATTAACCCTATCACACCGTATATGTTCACACTTGTAGACGATTCTTTATATTAAAACAAATCAATAACAAACACTTCAATGTTATACCCTATACATCATTTGTCCTATACTGTACTGTCGCACTTCTTAAAATATATTTTCAATAGTTTTAGACTTTTTTTATTGTCAGCAATAATGTTTTTTTTTCTACTAAGTGCAGTTGCCTTAAGTGACTTTTAAGGAAACAAACAAAAAAAAAACCCAAAAGTTTGCAGCCGCATCGTTCCGATCCGTGTCGGTCCTGCAGCTCGGACCCGTCCGATTAAACTCACTGTCGAAGACGATGACGTGTCCGTCCCCGCCGCACGGCTGCTGCTGGTCCCCGAAGCACCCGTGGCTACACTCCAAGCTCGGGGCGTCACCATGGAGATGGTAGTCCAGCTCGTTGCCGCAGAAACAGGCGTAGCCCGCCTCCATTCCGGCGAGCTGGGGAAAAACACGGGGACGATGACATAACGCATCCAGCGACAAATATAATAACGGCTTTGTGTTATCGGCTACTGGAGAGACTTCCTTATTTTAAAAAAAAAAAAGTCTGAGTGCTTTTTACCAAGATCTGTTTTTATCCCATCGATTATCAGACAGTGATATATAAAACATTCTAAGTAAAACATTAGTCGTATTAGATTACTGTAACGTCATTACTTTAGTAATACAAATCCAGAGGAGTGTGACGGCTGATGTGATCGGCTGAAAGCATCAGGGATTCGTCCATCGCTCTTTAAAACAAAATCTCTTTAAAGTTTACTAGAGCGCCTAAAAGCCAACGAATCACTTTACGTCGTGTTTTTACAAGAATATATTCGTTGGTGTGATGCTGCCTGAGTTACAGTTCTCTCACAAAGCCCTGACACTGGAGACTCCTTCCGTAGACGTCTGCTTACAGAACATCATCATATCAATGTCTCTCTTTATATAATAACAGCCAATGTGTTTAATCCATCAATGCAGAGCAGCCTCCAACTCCCTGTGAATAAACTGTTACTATGGAAACAATGATATTATTATTATTATTACTATTAAAGGTCACGTATTTCTTTAACAAATTAACACAAGTTTCAGAGCTCCCACTAAAGTGTACATGCATTTTTTTATACCTCAAATTCTTCTCCATGAACACGCCAGTTTCAGTGTTTCAGTGTTCATGTAAATGAGCTACTGCTAAGACACGCCCCTCCGGGGGAACAGCAGGGCCGGTCAACATCCCAGGGGGAGGGGGCTCTTCTTATATGAGGTCACATTAGGGGAAAAATTGAAGTTGCTTGTTAAAGCAGGTATTTTTTTTTCCCCATTATTTTTTGTTTGCACACCAACAATGGAGACCCATCTGAAAGTCTAATCAAGACTAAAAAGTGAGTTTTTGCATAACAGGTTACCTTTGAAGCAAGTTAATTAATATAAACCTGTTATTCATGACGCACTATAGAAAATAAATCATTATTTCAGGTATGTCACTGTTTACACAGTGCAATATACAGTTCTGCTACTGTGGAGGTGCTCTATTCGGGAAGAGGCTCCCCCTAAAGGCCGGATTTGTGTTCACACCTATCAGGCGTGATACCGGCACACAGTTTAAAACTGACACCTGGCGCATGAATGGACAGGTTTCCCATGATGCACCGCTCACCTTGTATCTCTGGTTGCGACAGAGGCTGATGCAGCTCTGCACGGTGAGCTTCTGAGACGTTTGGTAGCTCTTAGAGAGAGGAGGAGGATCACCGTTATCCTTGAAGCAACCGAGAATTCCAGGCACTGAGAGAGAGAAAGAGAGAGAGAGAGAGAGAGAGAGAGAGAGAGAGAGAGAGAGAACATAAAGGGGGCTTTAAAATGTTTCCCAATCAGAAGACAGGGACTTTCAACAGATGAAGAAACTTCGGTCACTTAAGCAACTGGCCCAGAAAATAACTCAGTTATGCTCTGTTGCTTCTCATAAAGTCTTGAAATTCTTTCCCTAAGACAGAATGAAAGAGAGAGAGAGAGAGAGAGAGAGAGAGAGAGAGAGAGAGAAAGAGAGAGAGAGAGAGAGAGAGAGAGAGAGAGAGAGAGAGAGAGAGAGAGAAAGAGAGAGAGAGAGAGAGAGAGAGCATAATCACAAACAACAACATCAAACGCTGGCGCCCACAGTGAGCCGCTTGGCAAAAACAGAGCAGCGTGTCTGTCTTCACCAACACCACGCACTCAAACAACACAACCTAATTACAGACAGAAATTCTACTAGAGGAAGGGTGTGTGTGTGTGTGTGTGTGTGTGTGTGTGTGTGGAGGAGAATGGGTGTTTCTTGTTTCTAAAACAAATTCACACTATACCCCACCCACCAGCTCTCTTGGGGGAGAAAACACACACACACACACACACACAAACACACACACACACAAACACACACACACAAACACACACACATAGAGAAAGAGAGAAAAGTATGAAAAATGAGAAAATCATCTGATTAAAAGTGACAGTTCAGTTTGAGCAACATTCCCCGCCCGACTCATTGATTCACTCACGGATGCACTGAATCATTTACTCACTCGCTGATTGATTCACTCACTCGCTGATTGATTCACTCATGCGCTGATTGATTCACTGATTCTTTCAGTTGCAGACAGACGGATTAATTCACTGACTGACTTACTAATTATTTAGCTCACTGACTCATGCACTTGGTAACTGATTCACTCACTGACTGATTCACTCACTGATTTACTCACCAATTCTTTCTGACTGAATCACTGATTATTGCACTCACTCACTGACTCACTGATTCACTTTCTGACTTAATCACTTTTTATTTCACTCAAACACTGACTCACTGCTTGACTCAGCAATTCCTTTGTAACTGACACACTGATTCACTCACTCATTCATTCAATCTTGTCTTACTGATTATTTCACTCACTGATTCACTCATTAGTTTGCTCTCTCACTGACTCACTGATTGACTTACTGATTATTTCACCCAAACACTGATTCACTGAATCACTAACTGCTTGACTCACAAATTCCGTCACCTGCTGTAAGTACTAACTCTGTGATTCACTCAAAAACAGACTGAATCACTCACTCACTGACTCACTAATTCACTCACTGCTTGGCTCAGCAATTCTTTGGTAACTGACACACTGATTCACTCACTCATTCACTCACTGCTTGACTCACCAATCTTGTCTCACTGATTCACTCATTACTTTGCTCACTCACTGACTCACTGATTGACTCGCTGATTATTTCACCCAAACACTGACTCACTGATTCACTAATTGGTTGACTCACTAATTCCTTCACCTGCTGTACTGACTCCCTGATTCACTCAAGAACAGACTGACTCACCCACTTACTGACTCAATGATTCACTCGGTGCTTGACTTACCAACTCCTTTACTGACACACTGATTATTTCACTCACTCACTGATTCACTCACTGCTTGATCCACCAATTCCTTCAATCACGTCTTGACTTATTGATTCATTGACTCATTTACTGACTCGATGATTTACCCACTCTTCCATTCGCTCACTGATTGTTTCACTCACTCATTACATCAAATGATTCACTCGTTCACCAACTTACTCTCGGACTAACCCTAAGCACATCACTAATCCATTTACTTACTAACACAGTTATTCACTTACTGATTGGACTCACTCCGTCATTTCTGAATCGCACACACACTCGCGTCTTTACTTCATTAAATTTAACTCCGCCCCTTGTTTACTCACACACGCACATCCTCGCTCCATCCTTCACTCATTCGATCTCCTCATCACTGCCTCTCTAATTCGCTCCGTCATGTCAGTGATCCCTCATTTACATCATCATGTACTTTCTCGCCCTTTCCCTCACTCCACATTTCTCCATCACTCTGCTCAGTAATTAACCGATTCGACAAAGCATGTCACCCTTCATTAAATCTATTTTATCCTTCTTTTATTTAAGGGCTGCTCCCCCCCCCGTGTACACTTTGTTTAACCAGCACCGGTTTACATGTGTTTCTCTCTCTTTTTTTCTTTTCCTTTTTTTTTATTATGCTCCGACAGCTGGCTGCGCTTCACAGAGTCATCAATTAGTCCTTTCTGAAAAGGATTTATTAATTTAAAACACCATGGAAATCTGACTCGGCTGTCCAGAGGAACTCCGAGTCGGGATCCGGGTTCGAGCGTGCCGTTTCTGACAGATCAGTATTTGTTTTATTTCTACGCTGGGGGTTTTGCCGTTTATGATTTATAACGGATACGACACTGAAATGTGAGCCAGAGAGAGAGAGAGAGAGAGAGAGATGTTTGTGAATTAAAAGGATGTCGAAATAAATCTTGTGTCAGGGGAACACCGAGTTCTGGGAGGAAAAAAATGTGACAGATTTCCCTAGTAAACACATCAGACCCTAACTTCGACTTGTTGCTCATGTGTGTGTGTGTGTGTGTGTGTGTGCATGAGGGCGTGCGTGTGTGTTCTGGCTGGCGGAAAGCCGCAAGCATGCGCCGTGTGAGTGACTGAGGCTGTGTCGCGACATGATTGAGTTTGCAGAGATGAATGGCTTCACCCCGGGGAGCAACACGACTCCTTAATTAAAGGCTGAGGAGGTATGCGAAACCCAAACGGAATAATTAGAAGGGCGTTCGGAGCTCGGACTCGGAACAACAGAACAACAGAGGAGAGAAAAGACAGAGGCGGGCTCGGCTTTACGGAGAAGAGGATTATGAGTTATGTCTGTCCTCTGAAGTGAGGATGAAGGACATGAAAAGAGCATCTGGCTTTCATGTGCTGAGTCAGCCCGAGACGAACACGGCCGCTGTTTCAGATTGAGCAATAAAACCAGATTCTCTTAACACAAGTATACACATTTACACACACATTCTTTTGGCGAACGGTTTTATTCAAAGTCACCCACACCGGATTCTCCCCTCTGTCAGGGAGAAGCCATAATCAGACAGGGTTTTTTTTTTTTTTTTTTTTGTAATATCTATGATGTTATTTTTTAGGCAGGGTGGCAACCTAAAACTTCACAACGTACTTTCGTTGTTTGAAGAAATGTATAAAGACAAAGCAGCAAGCGAGACATAAAACGTCCACAGTAGCTGTTCATAGATAACCATCACTTCCACCATTGGCCGTTTAACCCCCCCAACAGTCCCGCCTTCTTGTGCTCCGCTTTCAATCTTTCCAAATTCAACTTCAAAAAGAAAAGAAAAGACCTGCTAACGGAAGTGATTTACTGCTTTTTCAAGGATTAACAGCAAATCAGTAAACATGTGACATTCCTGGGAATTAAACCGAAGACCTTGTGGTCACTACCGAACATGTTTAAACACTGATCTGTGTTTTAATGGTGCATGATGGTGATTGTAGTGAATGTTGGGGTTTGATTTTGAACGTTGAGGTATGATGACGGATGTTGGTGTTTGATGGGGAATAGTGGTGTTTTGTAGTTAATGTTGGTGTTTTACGAAAATGTGGGTGTTTGATGAATGTTGATGTTTACTGGTAAATATTAGTGTTTTATAATGAAGGTTGGTGTTTGATTGGGACTGATTGTCCGATGGGGAATGTAAGTGTTTTATAGTGAATGTAAGTGTTTTATGGTCAATTATAGTGTTTGATTGGGAATGTTGGTGTTCATTAGTGAATTTTGTTGTTTGATGTACAGTGTTTTTATGTTAGTCTGCATTCTGAGAGCTACAAAGAGCCGGAAACAAATCCTTGTGTGTGTGTCAACATGCTTGGCGAATAAAACCTAATATCTGATGAACGTTGGTGTTTGATGGTGAATGTTGGTGCTTGATGATGAATGTTGGTGTTTGATGGAGAACGTTGGTGTTTGATGGTGAATGTTGGTGTTTGATGAAGAATGTTGGTGTTTGATGGTGAATGTTGGTGTTTGATGAAGAATTTTGGTGTTTCTTAGTGAATGTTGGTGTTTGATGGGGAATGTTGGTGTTTTATAGTGAATGTTGGTGTTTTGGAATAAATGTTGGTATTTCTTAGTGAATGTTGGTGTTTGATGGTGAATGTCTGTGTTTTATAGTGAATGTTGGTGTTTGATGGTGAATGTCTGTGTTTTATAGTGCACGTTGGTGTTTGGTGGGGAATGTTGGTGTTTGATGGTGAATGTTGGCGTTTTATAGTGAATGTTGGTGTTTGATGGAGAACGTTGGTGTTTGATGGTGAATGTTGGTGTTTGATGAAGAATGTTGGTGTTTTATGGTGAATGTTGGTGTTTGATGGTGAATGTCTGTGTTTTATAGTGCACGTTGGTGTTTGGTGGGGAATGTTGGCGTTTTATAGTGAATGTTGGTGTTTGATGGGGAATGTTGGTATTTCTTAGTGAATGTTGGTGTTTGACGGGGAATGTTGGTGTTTTATAGTGAATGTTGGTGTTTTGGAATAAATGTTGGTATTTCTTAGTGAATGTTGGTGTTTGATGGTGAATGTCTGTGTTTTATAGTGAATGTTGGTGTTTGAAGGTGAATGTCTGTGTTTTATAGTGCACGTTGGTGTTTGATGGGGAATGTTGGTGTTTGATGGTGAATGTTGGCGTTTTATAGTGAATGTTGGTGTTTGATGGGGAATGTTGGTATTTCTTAGTGAATGTTGGTGTTTGATGGTGAATGTTGGTGCTTGATGATGAATGTTGGTGTTTGATGGAGAACGTTGGTGTTTGATGGTGAATGTTGGTGTTTGATGAAGAATGTTGGTGTTTGATGGTGAATGTTGGTGTTTGATGAAGAATGTTGGTGTTTCTTAGTGAATGTTGGTGTTTGATGGGGAATGTTGGTGTTTTATAGTGAATGTTGGTGTTTTGGAATAAATGTTGGTATTTCTTAGTGAATGTTGGTGTTTGATGGTGAATGTCTGTGTTTTATAGTGAATGTTGGTGTTTGATGGTGAATGTCTGTGTTTTATAGTGCACGTTGGTGTTTGATGGGGAATGTTGGTGTTTGATGGTGAATGTTGGCGTTTTATAGTGAATGTTGGTGTTTGATGGGGAATGTTGGTATTTCTTAGTGAATGTTGGTATTTCTTAGTGAATGTTGGTGTTTTTGGAATGAATGTTGGTATTTGAATGGGAATGTTGAAGTTAAATGTCTGCATGGTAAATGCTTGGAATGATTTTCCCATGTATTTAAGCCTTTCCCATGTCGTAGTAATGAATATAGAGTTTCTGTGTATCAGAATGTTAATTCATCCTGACACTCACACATGTGTCTGTAACGTCAGCGTCTCCCTGTGTTTACTATCTGAGGCGTTACATTACAGCACAATGAGTGCGGCTGCCTCCTGTGGCTGCCTGCCCAAATACCTCTCACTGAATATAATGAGGACGAGAGAGAGAGAGAGAGAGAGAGAGAGAGAGAGCGTAAACATGTGTGTGTGTGTGTGTGTGTGTGTGTGTGTGTGTGTGTGTGTGTGTGTGTGTGTGTGTGTGCGCTGCGCAGGGATAGAATGGGGTCAATGTGTGAGTTTGAAAAAGATTTGATGTGTGTGTGTGTTTTTTTAGAATGAAAGTGTGTTTGTGCATGTGGGCGTGTTTGTACTTGAGAGCACGAGAGTCTGTGTTTGTTTGAAAGGCAGTGTGTACGTGTCAGTTTGGGGTCTATGGCGAGAATGTGTGTGTGTGTGTTTGTGTGTGTGAATGAGACGGTAATCTCGCCGTTGTCTGGCTGCTGTTTGCTTCACCTGAAAAAGAGTCACGTAGTCCGTTTGTGCTACCAAAAAAAAGCCCCCAAGATGTGCGTGAGTGAGAGTGTGTGCGTCGACACAACAGGAAGGAGATCAGATAAACATGTCCGCGTCTAGCATTAGCACACACAAGGTAGTCAACAAACATGAGGTCATTTACCTGTGTTCGATTTCTAAACAGATCCTAAAAACATGAAAGTGTACCATGCTATAAATACTGTGGTAGTTCAGGTGTGGTTAATATCATTAAAAAAATTAAATAATTAATTAATAACCATATATTATTATGATTAGTGTCGGTTATAATTGATTATAAATGTATTATTACTAAACCAGGACAAACCATTAAAAATAATATATATATATTTTTATATGTGTAAATTATTTAACAGACGAGCGAGGTGATGCGCCCTGAACACCTCCCCACTGTTTCCTTCCTCCAGGATGAGCGCTTACAGGGGGTGTTGATCTATTTCCCGTAACAGCGGCTCTGAAAACAGCAAAGATGCAAATCACAGATTCTAATAGGTTACGGTTTCCATAGCAACAACTTACAATGAATTTGTATGATCAACGCATTAGTGTGCATAAATGGATTTTAACAAAATGTCTGTATAGTTGGTTTATTTGATATGGTGAGGTTTTATAAAAGGAGATTTTTATATAATATTAAAGGAAGACGTCCAATGCAAGGCTTTACATTAATTAATCAGAGATAAAAAAAAAAAAAGTTGAATCAGATAAGAAATGATAAATGTGTTCATTTTTCATGCTCATGATGTAATTGAAAACTTTTTGTCCCTTAAACTCCCACTTCAATCACACAGTTTCACTGTCTATGTAAATGAGCCTGTGCTAAGCCACACCCCCAGAGAACAGCTGGGCTGAGCAGCACTCTGGAGGAGGAGGCTCTTCTTATATGAGGTCACAGCAGGGGACAAATCAAATCAGCTTGTTTATCCCTGATCAATATCAAAGAAATCGACAGAAATGACAAATAGCTGGGATCTAATTGTCTAAACACGACTTGTATAAAAGAGATAAATCTTGTGTAATATGGTACCTTTAAATGTAGCTACCAGTGTTTTTTTTTCATTAATAATTAATATAAATGTTAATTCGGTGGAATGTTGCTCTGGTATAAGAGGAATGAGACACTTCAAGAATTTGTTGTGGTAACAGTACCTCTCTTTCAATACATCGTTGATAATTTTTCTATCATTGTGCACTCGGTGTGGTTTATTCTTTATAAATATATTGCTAGCTCATTATCTCCGTATATGAA
>JAAGKR010008066.1:6014-33285 GCA_011419295.1 Clarias macrocephalus | reverse complement strand
AGAGGGAGAGGAACAAAACAGGGAGACGGACAGAGGGAGAGGAACAAAACAGGGAGACGGACAGAGGGAGAGGAACAAAACAGGGAGACGGACAGAGGGAGAGGAACAAAACAGGGAGACAGACAGAGGGAGAGGAACAAAACAGGGAGACGGACAGAGGGAGAGGAACAAAACAGGGAGACAGACAGAGGGAGAGGAACAAAACAGGGAGACAGACAGAGGGAGAGGAACAAAACAGGGAGACAGACAGAGGGAGAGGAACAAAACAGGGAGACGGACAGAGGGAGAGGAACAAAACAGGGAGACAGACAGAGGGAGAGGAACAAAACAGGGAGACAGACAGAGGGAGAGGAACAAAACAGGGAGACAGACAGAGGGAGAGGAACAAAACAGGGAGACGGACAGAGGGAGAGGAACAAAACAGGGAGACAGACAGAGGGAGAGGAACAAAACAGGGAGACGGACAGAGGGAGAGGAACAAAACAGGGAGACAGACAGAGGGAGAGGAACAAAACAGGGAGACAGACAGAGGGAGAGGAACAAAACAGGGAGACGGACAGAGGGAGAGGAACAAAACAGGGAGACAGACAGAGGGAGAGGAACAAAACAGGGAGACAGACAGAGGGAGAGGAACAAAACAGGGAGACAGACAGAGGGAGAGGAACAAAACAGGGAGAGACACCTATTGTGTATAAGAATATAATAAACAATGGGATCTTGTGATGATGCAGTTACTGTTACACCGTGAGCTTGATTGGTCTCCTGTAACATCACCAAGTGTTTTATTCCTCTTATTGCGTATTGCAGTATCCCAGCTTACCAAAATTAAAATTGAGCATTTATTAAATATCTCACAGTTTTATCTATTTAAAGCAATATTGAATGTTTGAAAAACAACTCAGCTCCTGTTCTTCTTTATGGGTTAAGACAGCTACAGTATAAAGTGCCTTTGGTGTCAGAGTCATCAGTATAACCCAGTCACCATGAACATATTGCAAAATAATGGAATTTTAAATGACTAATTAGACATTCATCAGTATAATGTGTCTTAAAATGTGCTTCCCACCATTTTCTTTAATAGGGTTTTATGATTTTGTTATGACCCACATGCTGCAGGTTAATTGACAACATTTTTTTTTACATGGTGTTATATATGAAAATGTTCTCAACCAATTATTTAGTAAAACAAGGTATTTAGATTTGTATATTATTTTTAATAATAATAAACCTTTTGTATGTGTTCCAGAAATTGATGTCTACTCTGTCGTTTTGGGAGAACTGCCCTTTTCAGAAACTGGCCAACATAGTCAATCACATCATGTCACCATTTTGTCTTCCTCCAATAGAGATTGAAACAGCTGCATTGAGTACATTAAGTATTTTCTCTTACATTATCTACATTTTTTTTTATCATATTGTGTTTATTGTTTGATGTTGCTGAGCTTAACATATGCAACCTGTCATTGTGAAATTTTACTAAATACACAAAAATAAATAAACAAAATAAAATACAGTACCAGTCAAAAGTTTGGGTAACAAATTTTACTTCAATGTGATTTATTTTCTACATTCTAGAAAAATACTGGATATTTTAAAATTATGAAATAACACATATGAAATTATGTAATTAGGTAACAACAACAACAACAACAACAACAACAACAACAACAACAACAACAACAACAGTCAGTTGTTATTTTAAGAGACATGAATGTCAGCTGTCCTGGAACTTACAAGAACAGTATTGTGTCGAATGCGTTTGTAAAACCCACCAATAAAACTGTCTCTCATGGAGACCATCCAAGGAAAGCAAAACTAAAACGTTACGTCTGCTGCAGAGGAGAATTTCATTTAGAGTCACCAGCCTCAGAAATCACCAATTAACAACCAGCACCTCAGATTAGAGGGTTTACAGATATAAGTCACCGACACATTTTAATATCAACTGTTCAAAGGAGATTATTGTGTATTATGGATGAACACCTTCATTATTGATTTATAGTGTAGAAAGAAATAAAAGTCAGGAAAGACCACTTTAAGAGTTAAAGTAATGTATAAGTGATAAACACTAGTCACTTTCAGCAGAAAATCACTTTTCTAACTCAAGGTCCCCATGTGCTTGTTAAATAGTCCACCCTGTAATCACTGCTCCCATGACAGGGTGAACACGTGCATATAGTTTTTGTGACATTTTGTGACAGTTTTTGTGACATTTAATTTGATTATCATTATATATTGTTGAGAATTGAGCCTTATGTTGTTAATAGCTAGAAGCATTTTTTAAATAATAAAGCCTTTGATTGAGCAGGAATAATTAAAATGATCCATCACAGATGAATGGGCTTATTTCATACACACCTTTCGTGGCAGAGGTGAGGGACAGCAGAGGAAAGAGCACAACAAGTCGAGCGAGCATCTTACTGCAAACACACACCAGAACCATTACCTGAAATTTTCAATCTGTTATGATTTAGACATTCAAAATGTACAAGATTATAATAACAATGATGTCACAATTTGGCTTTAACCTCTACTAGCACTACAACTTATAATAATAATAATAATAATAATAATAATAATAATAATAATAATAATAATAAACAATTTATAACTATCATCTTTGCAAAATTGTGGTATTCAGTATGAAATTAATATCTTCATAGAGAAATGCACATTTTGAGATTGAATGCTATGCTGCTGAGTGAATTGAGATTTTTAGACTTTTCCAAAAAAAATTTCAGATGCTTCATCAGATGTTTTCAGATGCTAGAAAAAATGTAAACGCTAGCTTATGAAATTGGTTACAGTAAGTGATGCTGATAATAAATGACACATGAATCTAAATATTAACAGCACTGAATTAAATGTTAAAACAGACATACTCACTGTGCAGTGTTCTCCAACAAGACCAGAAAACTCAAACTTCACACACACCACAAACGCCCTGTATCCTCCTCGCACGGTAGTGACATCATCATCCAGACAAAAGCCCCTGTGTTAAGTCTAGCAGTCATTTGATGTGCTTAATCATAGACTTAACACACACACACACACACACACACACACACACACACACACACACACACACACACACACACACACACACTATTCATCTGTCATTTTATTTGTTATCATGGACTTCTAAATATGTAATCTAAATATTTTATTTTATTTTATTTTATTTTATTTATTGAAAATTTTACTAAGTTTTAATTTTACATCAATCAACCAATCAATCAACCAATCAACTTAATCAATTGATCACAATACAGAAGGCAGGAATGGTCACATTTTAAAAATTTTACATGTGTTACACATGGATGCAAGGCAGGATGCAAGTGCAGACAATGGTTTAAATATAATTATAAATATAATTAAACACATGAACAAACAAGAATATGAATACACAAATTATGGATAGAAACTAGACATATTGCAGAAACACTTATTAATTCTATAGTCTTTCCTGATTTTTATTTCTTCCTACACTGTAAAACAATGCTGAAGGCATCGAAAATAGACAATAATCCCATTTGAACAGTTGATATTGAGACTTGTCTGCTACTTATGCTTTGTAAATCCAAAATGTCTCTAATCTGAGGTGCTGGTTGTTAATTGATGATTTCTGAGGGTGGTAATTCTAAATTAACTTCTCGTCCGCAGCAAAGATAAGTTTTGGTCTTGCTTTCCTGGTTAGGTCTTCATAAGTACCAGTTTCATTATGCTCATGGTGCTTGATGGCAAGTCCACCCATAAATGGTTTAAAATATACATATTTAAAGTTTTGGAGTGGTCAGTCAAAGTTACATCCAGCAGTATTGCAAACTCTTGACTGCAGCTGTTGCCATTAAAAGCGGAACAACCAGATGGATGGATGGATGTATGGATAGATAAATAGATACAGTTGTATGCAAACGTTTAGGGACCACTTGATAAATAACAGATTTTGGTGATTTTTTATTGAAAAGATGCTAACACAGTCTCTCTTGTAAATGGAAAAAATGCACAATATTTTCACCAAACATTGATGCATAGTTACGTCTTATGCCATAAATTTAACAACAACAAAAATAAATAAAAAATAAAAACATTATGGCACTGTGCAAAAGTTTGGGTTCCCTAAGACTTCCATAGTCTCAGATTCTTTTTACAAGGTTTCAGACCTTAATCAGCTTCTTAGATCTGATGCATGGCAACAGCTGTCATTAGTAAATTACAATTTCAAAGCTTTACAAATACTTTAACTCTTTAAACCTTGTGCACACATTGCGGATACTCAACAACCATGTGTTTGTCTAAGCAGCTTTGAAAATGAAAAGTTACTGGTGCCCACAATGCAGGAGAAGGCTACAAGAAGATAGCAAAGTGTTGTAAGAACCGAGACTCTTTGGTGCTTGCCCGTCTTCAGACACGACGGGCTGAATATATCTAGTGTCCCCACCGCTTATCGGGACCTGGCTGAAGTATTCTGCAAGAAACGCGCCATCGACCTTCCGCCTCATAGCCCCTACAACCTGGCAACAGACCTTCAGCCGAGTTTTGTCCCTCCCCACGGCCATCTCTACACACTATCTGCCACTGAGACGCAGGTGATGGAGAAGTATGTATTAGACTCCCTCCATCAAGGCACCATCCGGCCCACCTCCTCACTGTCTGAATCTGCCTTCTTCTTCGTGAAAAAAAAAAGATGGCAGCCTAGGCCCGTTTGTCAACTATCGGAAGCTCAACAACATCACTATTAAGAACCGACACCCGTTACCCTGGATGCCCTCTCTGATGCCACTATTTTCATGAAGTTGGACCTCCGGAGCACCTACAACTTGGTGCGTATCAGAGAGGGCGATGAGTGGAAGATGGCTTTCATCACCCCCACGGGACACTATGAAAGCCTGGTCATCCCATTCGGACTCTGCAATGCCCCCGCAGCTTTCCAACAATTTATCAGTGATGTCCTTAGAGATATGTTAGGCCGTTTAGGCATTCATTAACCTAAATCACGTCCTCATATACTCACGTACAGTCGATGAACATGTCCAACACGTCAGGACGGTTCTCAAGAGATTGCACGCCCATCAGCTGTATTGTAAGTTTGAGAAATGTACTTTTCACGAGCGCTCCACCACATTCCTGGGTTTTGTCATCTCGCCCCAGGGTGTGGCCATAGACCTGCAGAAGCTGGAAGTTGTGCGTCATTGGCCCCTACCCAAAACCCTCAAGCAACTTCAACGGTTTCTCGGGTTTGCAAACTTCTATTGTCACTTTAGCTGGGACTACAGTACAGTTTCAGCACCTTTAACCGCCCTGACGCGACCATTTTCTCATCACTTCAATCTCAACCCTGCTGCCATCTCT
This sequence comes from Clarias macrocephalus, assembly GCA_011419295.1. Lineage (NCBI taxonomy): Eukaryota > Metazoa > Chordata > Actinopteri > Siluriformes > Clariidae > Clarias > Clarias macrocephalus. The sequence goes on along the minus strand of JAAGKR010008066.1, from coordinate 27,933 downwards.
GCTTTCCATGAATTGTGCCATTGCTACACCACCGCCCCAATTCTCCTCCATCCAGATGCGAGCAAACCGTTCATTGTGGAGGTGGATGCTTTGGATGTGGGTGCTGGGGCTGTTCTCTCCCAGTGAGGTCCAGACCAGAAACTACACACCTGTAGTTTCTTCTCCAGGAAATATGACCCCACTCAGCAGCGATATGGAGTAGGGGACCGCAAGCTGCTGGCCATAAAGTGGGCCTTGAAGGAAAAACGTCACTGGCTCCAGGCCGCCAGGGAGTCGTTCTTTGTCTGGACTGATCATCAAAATCTGATCACCATCCGCAATTTAAAACAGCTCAACCCGAGACAGGCGCGGTGGGCACTATTCTTCAAACACTACAATTTCCATCTATCGTACCGCCCGGGGTCCAAAAACACCAAAGCCGATGCCCTCTCCCAACAGCATGAAGAAGACGTCCCCCAGATGAACCCCACGCCTGTCCTCCCACCATACAATATCATCGCACCCCTCCATTGGGACTTGGAAACAAGGGTTCACCAAGCACAGGCTGCGAAGACCGAACTGGTAGGTGTGCTGCCTGGGCGACTTTATGTACCTCACGCCGTAAGAACAGAGGTCATTCAATGGGGCCATTCCTCCCCCGTCTCCGGACACTCCAGGAGCTGATACTAGAACACACAGTCTCCCTGCATGGGTTGCCAAAGGACATCGTCTCAGACAGGGGGCCCCAGTTCACTGCCCAGTTCTGGAAGGCCTTCTGCCATCTGATCAATTCCACCTGTAGTCTATCATCCGGATACCAACAACGGTCAGACGGAACGGACCAACCAACAACTGGAGCACTGAGATGCTTCATCGATGATCGCCAATTCTCCTGTGCCCACTACCTCATTTGGGCTGAACTGTCCCACAACCTTCACGTATTGTCCGCCACCAATTTAAGCCCATTTGAGATATGCCACGGTTTCCAGCCTCCGATGTTTGACCACCAAGAAACGGAGGTTGATGTGCCGTCGGCACAACAGTTGTCGACGGCTGTGGGACCAATCGAATGCAGCATGCCAACACCCACTACACCTTTCAGCATCGCCATTGACACCCCCTGGGACGATTGTACAATGTAGGTGACAAGGTATGGCTGTCAACAAAAAATCTGAACCTCCATACAGAATCCCGAAAACTCTCACCCAGGTTCATTGGCCCTTACTGCATCACTCTCTGGATCAACCCTGTCACCTACCGGCTCCAGCTGCCTACGGTGCTCCGGATCCATCCGGTATTCCATACCTCACAGCTCAACCCCTTCACTTCTTCCACTATGGCAAATTTCAAATCATCTGTAAAAAAAAAAACTGAAGCTGAAAAGAGGATGGGGTCTACAACAGGACAGTGATCCTAAACATACCTCGAAATCCATTATGGAATACCTCAAGTGATGCAAGCTGAAGGTTTTGGAATGGCCATCACAGTCCCCTGATTTAACATCATTAAACATTTGTGGGTAGAGCTTAAAAGAGCTCCAATGCAAGACGACCAAAAAATATTACAGAACCAGAAGCCTTTTGCAAGGAATGATGGAAGAAAATCCCAAGTACAAGAATTGAAAGACTTTTAGCTGGCTATAAAAAGTGTTTGCACGCTGTGATATTTGCCAGAGGAGGTGTTACTAAGTACTAATTATGTAATAATGTAAAAATATGATAATAATGTTTTTTTTTCTTTGTTCGAGTTATGACATAAAAAGTATCTATGCACCACTGTTTGCTGAAAATATTGTGCATTTGTTCCATTTCCAAAAGAGACTGTGTTAATATATTTTCAATAAAACAAAAATCACCAAAATCTGTTATTTAGCAAGGGGTGCCTAATCTTTTGCATAAGACTATAGATAGACAGATCATTTTTGTGATATAAAAATTTGTTTGATTATTTCAATCATTTAAGTTTGACAAATATGAAAAAAATCAGGAAAGGCCAATTATTTTTCAATGCACAATGTATTATTGTTCAGGTAATTACAGTTGATTTCTCTTGGTTGGTGTATTTTTTTACATACTAGTAGAAGTCCAGACATGATGTAGACCATCTAATTATCATTGAATGAGAAAAGGAGGACATCACTTTCAGCCTTCACAGCTATTCTTCAAAAGCTTTGTATTGTAAGAGATTATCCTCATATGAGACTCAGATCAGAAAATTTAAATCCAATCAAGTCTGAAAAGAAAGAGAAAAGAACAGAGTGATCAGATGTCATCATATTCCTCACAAGAAACATTATTGTGACACAACATACAAAATAAATAATTCAAGTGCACAATGTAAAATCTGGGTAAATTAAGGATGTTATTATATACAGATAATATTAAATTAAAATTTAGGCATTTGGCGGACATTCGAATCCAGAACAAATTATAAAGTGCTTTGAAGTTTCTGTCTTCCGACAGATCCTTATACTGGTGCTTGAAAGTTTTTTTTTTTTTTGGATCCTTCTTCACTGGTAAGGTAGTTATTTTTAAACCTTTGTACTGTTTTTGAATATGGTTGGTTCTTCTTGTGTACCTAGTTTATGCTGTTTAATAAGTTTGATTGCAGTGTGATCGAAGTTGGACTACAGTGCTATTTCTCAGGTAATAATCGAGGGTTGTTTCAGGCTTCCTTAAGGTGTGAATATTGAAAGTGTCTCCGGTAAAACAAGCATATTCTGCAACAAGTTAGTCATCAATCTAAAACAAACACGAACTCTTGTTTAGCCTCATTCTGTCTAGGAGTTAAGGATGTGTGGTCAAACTATCTCCGTCAGTTCTCACTGCAGAGGCAGATCTCCCAGAAACCTCATCTACCCTGCTGTCTCACTGTCCTGCACTGGTGGTAGGAATGAAAATCTGCTGTAAGGAAAGCAGATTTTATCTCAGCCCTAGCTATTCATTACTCTTTTGATTTTTTGGTACTAACTGTGACCTGGATATCTCCTCAGAACTCAGCTACACCAGCTGTCCTATCCTTTGCCTATGCATTCTCTTACTCTTCGTAAGAAACTGGCAGAGGTGGTGGTTCGGGTCTCCTTTTGTCTAAGAGATGGTCCTTCTTGCATATTATCTTGTCTCGTCTTAGTTTTTAATCAGTTGAATTTTATGCAGTTAATCTCTCCAATTGACCTCCATATCTATTTATATCTATCACCCTCCTGATCCTCTCATAAACTTTCTGGGTGAAATGGACATGCTTCTTAGTCTTTTTCCTTCTGATAACACTCCTCTCACTGTTCTATGAGATTTCAATCTCCCTTTTGACAAACCCCAATTCTCTTTCCTTCTCCAACTCATTAACTCCTTCTCATTAACATTAAACAGCTGCCCTCCAACACACACGAGAGGGAATTCTCTTGACCTCATTTTCTGTTGTCCTTCTCTAATCACAGATATCGCTGCTATTCCTCTTCTTAAATCTGTTTATTACATGGTATCCTTCACCATCACCCTTCCTATCTTGTCTAAAGCTAACCACCAAAATTTCTCTTTTAAAATCTCCTCTTCCTCTCTGTCTTCATGTGCCCTATCATCCCTATCATTGTTACAGTCTTTTCTCTCCTCTTCCTTCATTCATAGACCTCCTATTCAACCTATCCTTTAAACACAGGAATATTTCTTGTCCAGCTCATTGGCTATCCGATGTATTGCACAACAAAGAACTGCAGAGAGAAAGATAGAAGAAATCACAACTTGATACAGATTGTGTTTTTTACTGTACTCCTATTTCCAAATTCTCATGTGACATGACTTCTGCCAAAACTGCTTGCCAAAGCTGGAAGCCTATGCACACGATCCTGTTAAACTCCACAATATCTTCTCCTCACTACTCAACCCATTGACTCCTTCTGCCCCATCCTCTCTGACTGCTGATGACATAGCCACATTCTTTGATGAGAAATTTGCATTAATCCACCAGGCCTTTGCTCCCAACCACTACACCAGAACTTCCCTCCATTAGCCGAACAACCAGTCAACTGATTCAGCATATCATCTTGTTATCTGATCCCACCACCTGTTCATTAGATCCAATCCCTTACACAATACTCCAAGCCATCTTACAAAACCTCCTTCTCTTCATCACAACCATCATCAACTATTCCATATCATCTGGTAATATTCCTGCTGCTTTTAAGAAGGCAAGGGTTATTCCCATTCTCAAGAAACGCTGCCTGTATCCAGCAGAGGTCAACAACTACCGCCCAGTATCATTTTCTCTATTTCCAAAATTCTTGAAAGGACTTTTCACAGCCAAATATCTCTTTATCATTCATACAACAATCATCCCAGTCAATTCGGATGCAAAGTGCCACATTCCACAGAGGCTGCCCTTCTGTCAGTCACTGAGAATGTCCATGCTGCTAGATCAGCTAAACTATCATCTGTTTTCATCCTGTCAGCTGCATTTGACATGGTGAACCACAAGATTCTATTATCTATTATTACAACCCTTGGAATCTGTGGAACAGTGTGACAATGGTTTGCGTTTTACCTAGAAAATAAGTTGAATGAGGTGACATGGGGGAGACCCACATGTCTGCCCAATGCAGAGTCTCTATTGGTGTCCCACAGGGCCCAGTACTTGGTCATCTTCTGTTCTCCATCTATACCTGGTCTCTTGGTAAGGTGATTTCATTGCTTGGCTTTTCAAACCATTTTTATGCAGATGGCACACAACTTATTCTCCCCTACCTCCCTCAGACACTCATGTTTTCACCTGGATCTTAGCATCATAGCAACCCCAGACATCTCATCCTGGTTGACAGCTCATCAGCTAAAGCTCAATCATAAAACTGAACTGCTGTTCACACTTGTGATCTCCCTGGGTAACAATCAGATCAGGCACCTTCAGCCACTGCCTGCAATCTTGGGGTAACTGTCGACAATCATCTGTCATTTTCGTCACACATTGCTAACCCTACTCAGTCTTTTCGATTTCTTCTTTACAACATCATAAGAACCTGCCCATTTCTTTCTTCACAGGCTACTCAGGTGCTTGTTTAGTCCCTTGTAATTTTAAGACTGGACTACTGCAACTGCTGAAAGGTCTCTGTCCACCATTCATTCTTTGCAGCTGATCCAGAATGCAGCTGCACATCTTTTTTTCAACCTTACCAAGTTCTTTCACACTCCCACTTCTCCACTCCCTGCACTGGGTTCCTGGAGGTGCTTACATCAAATTCAAAACCCTGATACTTCCCACAAAGATAAAAATGGCCCAGCACCCACTAACCTATCAGCTCTAATCACACCACGCACTGCACCACATTCCTTTCGATCCTCCAGCACTGCTCATCTGGTCCCACCATTTCAGGGATCAAGGAAGTCATTCATCCAGGCTCTTTTCCATGCTGGCACCAGTGGTGGAATGAAATTCCACTGGACTTCCAGCTGAGTCTTTGACTATTTGTTATAATAGTTATTTCTTCAGGGCGGCACGGTGGTATAGTGGTTAGCACTGTCGCCTTGCACCGCCAGGGTCCGGGTTCGATCCCCGGCCAGGCTCAATTCCCGTCTCTGTGTGCATGGAGTTTGTTCTCCCCGTGCTTGGTGGGTTTCCTACGGGCACTCCGGTTTCCTCCCACAGTCCAAAGACATGTAGCTTAGCTTTCCCAAATTGCCTGTAGTGTGTGAATGAGTGAACGGGCACTCCGGTTTCCTCCCACAGTCCAAAGACATGTAGCTTAGCTTTCCCAAATTGCCTGTAGTGTGTGAATGAGTGAGTGTATGTGTGTGTGTCTGTGCCCTGCAATGGATTGGCACCCTGTCCAGGGTGTACCCTGCCATGTGCCCGAAGTCTCCTGGGATAGGCTCCAGGCCCCCCGTGACCCTGAATACAGGATTAAGCGGTATAGATGATGAGTGAGAGTGAGTGAGTTATTTCTTCAGTACTTGGGCTAATCCCTCCCCACCTCCATTAAAAAAATCCCCTTCCCAAATGTGTTTGACTAATGGCACTTAGTTAGTAACCTAGTCTCCTGTGGTAAGTATTTATCCCATGATAGGAACTTCAAAGCACTTTTAGTAAGTTGCTATGGATAAGAGTGTCTGTCAAATGCATAAATGTCAAATCAGTCAAATACTTTTGGGAGGTGTGTTAACCCAAATACACCTTAAAATATCTAAGAGACATCTCTGGGAGGTGGTGTGACCAGTTGAGGTATTTCTGAGTAAACCACACTCTGGCCTAATACAGTCATACAGTAAATACGTAATGTGTGTGTGTCAGTAACTCACAGTAGTTTCTCCAGTTTACAGTTTGGATCCTTCAATAGATCAAACAGCAGCTTCACTCTTGATTCTCCTGGTTGATTACCAGACAGATTCAGCTCTCTCAGGTGTGATGAGGGGTTTGACCTCAGAGTTGAAACCAGAGCAGCACAACCTTCACCTGCAATACTGCAGCGTACCAGCCTGTAGAGAGGGCAACAATTACAGATCAACCTACACACAAACACGCATGCACTTACTCACACATGCTGGTGGTGTAGTATACGCACTGTTAGTCACAGTCTATGTTAAACATTTATGACATTATGGTTTTGACCCTGTTTCTGTTTTTCAGATTCCTGTTCCTGCCGCCATCTGTTGACTTTATTTGTTAATCATCTGATATTTACTTCTTTTATGCTTAATAACTTAGAAAGCCATGACATTCAAGGAATTGTCTGTAGATACAGGATTGTATAAAAGCACATAGCTGGGAAAGGGTACAGAATATTTTCTTTAGCATTGCAGGTCTCAATGAGCACTGTGGCCTTCATGATCCATAAATGGACAAAGTTTGCAACCACCAGGACTCTTCCTAGAGCAAGCCACTCGGCCAAACTGAGCAATCAGGGGAAATACCCAATGGTCCCAGCATTACTAAGTGGAAAGAGGAAACCCCTCCAGAAGAACAACCATCTCTGCAACACTCCACCAAGTTTGCCAAAAGGCAACTAAAAGACTTTTTTTGAAAGAAACATTTTTATTTTGTTAAAGCACCTTTGGCACCAATTACAGCCTCATGTCTTTTTAGTAGGATGCTACAAGATTGCAATTCTTCTTTTTGGCACAATTATCATTCAAAATATAATTAAAACAATGCATTACCCAGGAGTATGAGAGTGCGTTTCATGTCCAGCATCAAGTCCACACTGAGTTGATTCATGTACTTCAACATTAAACTCTTATGACAGCACGCCCTCAGTCAATGCCTTTTCAATCTCTATGCCACGCTCTATGCTTAGCGTTAAAACAAAAGGAAAGTGTGCACCGAGCACCAAAGCCAGCTCTGCTGTGTGCACTGAAGGGACTAAAAAGACTGCTGCGTATCAGACCAGTGAATAATGTGTTTTGGGTACTTATAATTTTCTATAGCTAGCTTATTTAGCACCATCTCCTGCCAGGTGTTGCTTCTCTCAATCCCATCTATCCTTGCTTAGAGTTTGTGTGTCTCTAACGCATTTCAAGAATTTTCTGATGTCCAAATACAGGAGTTGATGTTTGAGATGAAATAAGAATGTTGTTATTATTTATTAAAACTCATTTGACCCTATTTGTGGTATCATGGTTAATGCCTCTTGTTTTTTGGTGCGGATACATGATTATGTGTACTAGTTGAACTTCACCAGCTATGACAGGCATGCTGTCGTGCAGGCACACACACTTGGACTGCAAGGGATGACTTGATTCAACTGTGTTGCTTTGAAATCGAAAAATATATATATATATTATTGTCCATGATAATCAGTCTAAGTTATTAAATAATTGCAGGATAGGAACTTCTTAAAACTCAAATTAAAATTTTTACTGGGGTATGGCAGATAAATACTAGGACATGTGTTGCAGTAAAAGGGTTCTAGTGATGCCCGTGATGATGACAATCAGATAAGCAGAATGTGAAAGTGATGATCTGACCTCAGTGTCTCCAGTGTACAGTGTGGATTCTCCAGTCCAGCAGAGAGCAGCTTCACTCCTGAATCCTGCAGGTTATTGTCACTCAGGTCCAGTTCTCTCAGACTGGAGGAGTTTGAGCTGAGAACTGAGGACAGAAATCTACAGCTTTCACCTGTGAGATCACACCGACACAGCCTGGGAGACAAATGATGATACATCAGAACACTGACATCTCTCCCTCTTTCTCTCATTCTTACCAACCCCCCCCCCCCTCCCACACACACACACACACACAGCTTGGCAACAAAACAGACAAATTAGTAGCAGATTCTAAAATTAAAACATTCTAAAGAATACTAAAGAAACAAGAGCTGTTGTGTAAAGTGATTTTAAAAAAAATCCACATATGTTATGATAAGGAAAATCACAGTTTTCTTTCATTCCAGAGACTAAAAACAGTAACAATGTCAATACAGGAATATAGAATCCAGAAGATTTTAAATTTACACAAAATTAAGAAGCACAAAAAAAAAAAAAAATTAACCTTTTAATAATCGCCTGTAAATAGCCATTTATCACTTTTATAAAAAGTGCTGGAAAAGCACAGAGTGTAAGCTCGGCCGTGATCACGTGACTGCTGCTTAATTAAAAGATCAGGTCGATCTGTTCCAAGCTCTTTAACTTTTTTTTTCTTTCTTCGTCCAATCGCCTTGCGAAGGGGTATTTTAGCAAAGAAATTACAGAATTTCCTCTAGTATATAGCTGGCTTCCACATTAATCACTATTCAATACATGAACTAACAACCTGCTGACTGTTAATAAGATTTGTTGAGAGTGGTCCAATCACATGAGCCCAAATATTTAAAAACAATATTGATTTGCTTAGAACAAAAGTGGGAGGCTTTGGGGAGAACGTTGCTGCGCCCCAAGGATGATTTGAAAAGATCCGATTAGAGCTTAGCCTCAAATCAAATGCTTTTCAAAAATTTACGCATACACAAACGAAAATTTTTTTTTAAGATTTTTTTTTATTGTAAATAAATTATATTAAGAAATACAGCAGAATATTGTGACTAAATAACGTTATTTCATTATTAAAATAAATAATTATTATCATAAATAATTACATGCTAAAGTAGCATTCTTCTTTGCCTAACGTAAGGGGGGGGGGGTGCCGCCACTGACAATAACACTAAAACAACAACAACCTACAAAAAATAGGAATAAGAGGTCTTGATTATACTGCATACATATTATATAGTACAACAAAATTTCTCAGTGCTCTCGAAACCTTTATGCGTTTGGTTGTGCACTGATCAGACTATGTAGAAAATAAAAGAGGAGACTTATGATCCCGGCTCAACACCCCAAGCTCAAACCTGATTTAAATTAAATTAACAAAAATGGTAAGTAAACAACAATAGGCCACAATTAATAAAGCATTTTTTATTTAGACTATAAAATAATTTTGCATCTATTTTTAGGCGTGCCAGCTGCCACTTTTTATTTCAAAGTTTACAATACAAATTTTAAAATGTCCACATAACATTAAACATTCCGTATTTTAATAGTTTAATTATTCATTTAAAGTATTTAAACCATTAAACTATTTATTTTACTATTATTATTTCATTAACTTTAAAAAAATTAAGAACAAGAACAATAAAACTTTTTAAAAATATTATTTAAAATGGGGGCTGAAAAAAACTACAGTCCTTAAAAACTTTAACAGATGAGGACTCATGTCCATCAATCTAATATACAGTATGCTGGAAAACCTCCCAGGTTGGAAGAAACTGCTTTGTGTCATTAACATTGGAGAAAAAAAAAACTTCAAAATAAACATTAACAGGCTCCGCCAAAGAATCTGGAACGTAGAGTACAGGATGCGTCGCACAGCCATGATATATTATCCTATAACCATTATACCAAAGAATACCAGTTAGAAATACCCAAAATAACAATTATAGAGACATCACAGTCAGCAGCATTTTTCAGAAATTCTTTCCAAGTTGAGGTTGCGTTGGGCGGGGTACATGATTCATGTGCATGGGCATTGACTGGAGCTCAAATCTCCGAAATTGTTGGGGCAATTTTTTAAATAGACGCTATCTTTAATAACCGATGGAAGTTTTGAGCCGTACACAAATCCTCTCCTAAACAACTCTTAAAACTATACAATAACAGTAATATTTAGTTTTGCAGGCCATTTGGAGAAACCAGACAATAAAGAATAAACGAGTTGTTGCGTCAAAATAACCAAACCAGGTGTTTACAAAAACAACACAGTATTTATGTATGTTTTGAGTTATTATAAATGTTCTATTCTGAAAGTCTTTTTTTCCAGTTACTTATACTATATTTAAAGTTTAATGTCTGATAGGGGAGGTAGTGAAAGGTTTTAGCTGGGAGGTATGGAATACCATATGGATCTAGAGCGCCGCAGGCAGCTGGAGCCAGTAGGTGACAGGATTGATCTGGAGAGTGACACGTTATGGACCAATAAAGCTGGGTGAAAGTTTTTTGGATTCAGTGTGAAGGTGAAGGTTTTTTGTTGATAACCATACTTTGTCACCTACATTGTACAATCATCCCGCCGGGTGTCGACGGGCGATGCTGAGTGGTGTAGCAGTTGTTGGCATGTTGGATAGCTGCATTGGCTTGATTCCACAGCCGTTGACACCGGCGAACCAACTGTTGGGTCAACAGTACCTCAACCTCCGATTCTTGATGGCCGAACATCAAAGGCTGGAAACCGTGGCATACCTCAAATAGGCTGAGATTGGTGGCTGATGAGACGTGGAGATAGGCAAATAGGAGGTAGCGGGCCCAGGAGCAATCGGTGACAAAGCATCTCAGGTAGCACTCCAGTTGTTGGTTAGTCCGCTCCGTCTGACCGTTAGTCTGGGGATGGTAACCAGAGGATAGACTACAGGTGGAATTGATCAGACAGCAGAAGGCCTTCCAGAACCGTGTGAACTCACCTGTCCGAGACGATGTCTTTTGGGAACCCATGCAGTCGGACTAAGTGGTCTAAAATCAGCTCCGATTTTTTGGCTGACGGGAGTCCAGCGAGGGCCACCAGGTGCACGGCTTGAACCGGTTGATGATGGTTAAGATGGCGTCTTTTCCTTCGGAGACTGGCAGGCCCGTGTGCGTGCAGGGCCGGCAGGGAACGGGGAGTGGTTGGAGTTCCCCCGGCGTCGGTTGGTTGATGTGCTTGGCCCTGGCGCACACTAAGTACACCTGGATGTCCTTGATGTCTTTCGCCATGGATGGCCACCAGAAGGTGCATTGTATAAATTGGAGGGTGCGATGAGTGCCGGGGGGCCAGATAGTGGGGAGGAATGGCCGCATTGCAACACCTCTGTCCTCAAAGTGTTTGCCACATAGAGTTGCCCAGGCGGCACACCTGCCGGTTCGTTCTCCGTTGCCTGTGCACGGCGAACCCTCGTCTCCAGATCCCAGTGAAGTGGTGTGATGATCTTGGTGGGTGCGATGACAGGCGCAGGGTGCACCTGGGGGGCGACTTCCTGGTGTTTGTTGGGAGAGGGCATCAGCTTTGGTGTTCTTGGACCCCGGGCAGTAGGTGGAAGTTGTAGTGTTCGAAGAACAGTGCCCGCCGCACCTGTCTCGGGTTGAGCTGCTTCAGATTGCAAATTGTAATCAGGTTCTGTTGATCGCCCAGACGATGAACGGCTCCCTGGCACCCTGGAGCCAGCGTTGCCATTCTATCAAAGCCCACTTTATGGCCAGCAACTCGCGGTCCCCTACTCTGTATCGCTGCTAAGTGGGGTCAAATTTCTTGGAGAAGAAATTACAGGGTTGTAGCCTCTGGTCTGGACCTTGCTGGGAGAGGACAGCTCTGGCGCCCACATCCGAAGCGTCCACCTCCACAACAAACGGTTTATTTGCGTCTGGGTGAAGCAGAATTGGCATAAATCATGAAAGGCGGTGATGGCTGCGGGGTTGAGGCTGAAGTGATGAGATGATGGTCAGAGCGGTTAAAGGAGCGGCAACCATACTGTAGTCCTGTCTACAGCGATGATAGAAGTTCGCAAACCCGAGAAACCACTAAAGTTGCTTGAGGATCTTGGGTAGGGGCCAATGACGCACAACTTCCAGCTTCTGTGGGTCCATGGCCACACACTGGGGCGAGATAACAAAATCCAGGAACGTGGTGGAGCGCTCGTGAAAGGCGCATTTTTCCAACCTACAGTTGATGGGCGAGCAATCTCTTGAGGACCGCTCTGACATTCTGGATGTGTTCCTCGGCTGTGCGTGAATAAATGTGAATGTCGTCGAGATAGACGAACACCCACCGGCCTAACATGTCCCTAACATGGGCGGGTGCATTACAGAGTCCAAATGGGAAGACCAAACTTTCATAGTGTTCAGTGGGGGTGATGAAGGCCGTCTTCCACTCATCGCCCTCTCTGATGCGCACCAAGTTGTAGGCGCTACTGAGGTCCAACTTTGTGAAGATGGTGGCACCAGAGAGGGCGTCCAGGGCTGAGTTGGTAAGAGGCAATGGGTGTCGGTTCTTGATGGTGATGTTATTGAGCCCCCGATAGTCGACACAGGGGCTTATGTCGCCGCCTTTTTTCTTCACGAAGAAGAACCCCGCGGCAGCAGGCGAGGAGGAGGGCTCTGTGGTGCGCCTCTGTCCCACAGTAGGCGCAGAGCCCCTCTCTGAAGCGCCATGTCCATTCTGCCGTGGTCAAGGAGGCGCGTCCTAATTGCATGGTTTCCCTGGAATTTCCTACAAGTCTACCTGAGCCTCCAATAACTACGTAGACTTTATATTAACATCAACTAACATCTATTTTAACAACTGTTATACTGAAATGCCTGCCACCTAACACACAATATGAATGCAGATCAATTCCTGCTTTCTGTTTCACCCAGATGAGGATGGGTTCCCTGTTGAGTCCGGTTCCTCTCAACGTTTCTTCCTACTGCCATCTCAGGGAGTTTTTCCTTGCCACTGTCACCCTCGGCTTGCTCATCAGGGACTATCTGACTATCTGACCATTTTAATTCATACACATTCACATTTCATACTTAAAAAATTCTTTTGATTGTGTAAAGCTGCTTTGTGATGATGACAATTGTTAAAAGCGCTATACAAATAAAATAAAATTGAATTGAATTTAATTAAAGATGGTGAAGTAGCTGTAGCTTTTGCGAGTCACTCACTCCATAAGATAGTAAAGCCATACTCTACACCAGAGAGTGTTTCACTATCATTTGCCACAAATGTCTCACCCCAACCCATCAGGCAGGGTGGCACATTGGTATCTCATATTACAGAACTTTTATTTTGCAATAGTGCACAAGCCTGAGTCTAACAACAGTGTGTCTGATGCATTGTCCAGAAACTCTTGACCTCAAGCTGTAGTGAACCTTATTGATTTTTTGCCTGAGCATGCTATGATTAACAGCCTTTACCTTCATTTATTGACAATAAGTATCATAGAAAATTATACTAATTTATGGAGGCTGCAGTTAGAAAACCCTGCTTCTGGACAATTACTTAGGGACCTGGAAACTGACTCTCATGGCAAACCACAGGTGAAAGTGACACATTACATTGTGTATGATGATTTACTCTTAAAAATATAGTGGGTAAATGCATTTCTCTCAGTGGGTAAAAGTCTGTGCAGAACAAGGGGCCACAGCTCCAGTAGCAGCTAGTAAGTTCATAAGCGTTCATAAGGTATTCACACGTCATGGCATTGTATAATAAAGCAGAGTTGTGACTATCTTCCTCAAGTCAGTGTAGTGATTCTTTTTTCAGCCAATATGGATAAGAGAGGTGTTGAGGCTAGCAGCCTATATTTTTACATTTTGTCAGTCTGTTTTTATAAACCATGCTTGTTGCTCTACATTTTATTATTATTAGGTTTATACTATAATAATGACAATCAGATGAACAGAAGTGATGATCTGACCTCAGTGTCTCCAGTGTACAGTCTGGATTCTCCAGTCCAGCAGAGAGCAGCTTCACTCCTGAATCCTGCAGGTTATTGTTACTCAGGTCCAGTTCTCTCAGACTGGAGGAGTTTGAGCTGAGAACTGAGGACAGAACTCGACAGCTTTCCTCTGTAAGTTTACAGTCATGCATCCTGGGAGAGAAATGATACATCAGAACACCAACATCTCTCTCTCTCTCTCTCTCTCTCTCTCTCTCTCTCTCTCTCTCTCTCACTCACACACACACACACACACACACACACACACACACACACACACACACAAGTGCATACACAAACACATGCATACACACACAGACACATACAATTAGTAATACATTTATGAAATCATTTTAAAATGTGATGTACTTATAAATAAGTTAAAAATGACTCACACAGCTTTTCTGGATGCTTTGACCACTGGCAGCAGCCTCAGAAGACATTCCTCTGATCTGTCATATTTACTCAAATCAAACACATCTAGATTCTCTTCTGAGTTAAGCAACACAAACACCAGAGCTGACCACTGAGCAGGAGAGAGTCTCACTCTACTGAGACACCTATCACGTCCTTTGTTCAGGTAACGTTGTATTTCCTGCACTAGAGACTGATCATTCAGTTCATTCAGACAGTGGAACAGATTGATGGATTTCTCTAGAGATGGATTCTCTCTGATCTTTTTCTTGATGTAATCAACTGTTTTCTGTTTGCCGTGAGACCTGCTTCCTGTCTGGAGCAGTAGGTCTCGTAAGAGAGTCTGATTGGATTCCAGTGAGAGACCCAGAAGGAAGCGGAGGAACAGGTCCAGGTGTCCATTCTCACTCTGTAAGGCCTTGTCCACTGCACACTTCAGAAAATCAGACATGTTAGATTTGGTGAAAAGATCAGACAGATCAGTGGTTTGTTGTTTTGTAATATTTTTGTTGATGAAGGACAAAAATGTGTATAAAGCAGCCAGAAACTCCTGAACACTCAGATGTACAAAGCTGAACACCTTCCCCAGGTGAAGCCCAAACTCCTCTCTGAAGATCTGGGTACACACTCCTGAGTACACTGACGCTTCTCTGATATCAATGTTACACTCTCTCAGGTCTTCCTCATAGAAGATCAGGTTTCCTTTCTCCAGCTGTTGGAAAGCCAGTTTTCCCAGTGCCAGGATACTCTCTCTGGTCTGCTGAGGATCAGGGTCATGTTTCCAATGGTACTTCTGGTCTTTGTGTTTGATCTGAAAGATCAGGAAGTGTGTGAACATTTGAGTCAGAGTCTTGGGGACCTTTTCACTCTCTGCTTCACCCAACATTCTCTCTAGAACAGTGGCTGAGATCCAGCAGAAGACTGGGATGTGGCACATGATGTAGAGGCTTCTTGAAGACTTCATGTGTGAGATTATTTTACTGGCCAGGCTCTGATCACTGATCCTCTTCCTGAAGTACTCGTCTTTCTGAGGATCACTGAACCCTCGTACCTCTGTTACCTGGTCTACACACTCAGGAGGGATCTGATTGGCTGCTCCTGGTCGAGAGGTGATCCAGAGGAGAGCAGAGGGAAGGAGGTTCCTCTTGATGAGGTTTGTCAGCAGCACATCTACTGAGGCTGACTCTGTCACATCACACACTCTCTTATTCTTCTGAAAATTTAGAGGAAGTCGACACTCATCCAGACCATCAAAGATGAACAGAACTTTATTGATCTCACAGTCTATTACATTTAATTCTTTTATTTCTGGAAAAAAGTGGTGAAGAAAATTCATCAGACTGAGATTTTTCTGCTTCATCAGATTCAGCTCTCTAAAGGGGAGTGGAAACATGAAGGTGACGTCCTGATTTTTTTTCCCTTCAGCCCAGTCCAGAATGAACTTCTGCACAGAGACTGTTTTTCCAATTCCAGCAACTCCTTTAGTCAGGACACTTCTGATGGACTTGTCTTTAAAGAGATCATTACATTTGATGGATGTCTCCTGTGTTGCTGGTCTCCTGGACGCTGTCTCAATCTGTCTCACCTCATGTTCATTATTGACGTCTCCACTCCAACCCTTTGTTATGTAGAGCTCTGTGTAGATCTCATTCAGAAGTACTGAGCTTCCATGCTGTGAGATTCCTTCATTAATTTTTTTATATTTCTCACTCAGTTTGGATTTGAGGCTTCGCCGGTACACAGAGACGAGTTCTGATAAAAGGAAGAATAAAATGTAAACTCTATGATCCCTGTTGACTTTTGTCATTTCATATATGTATATCATTTGCAATGTCAGTACATATCTATTTTTATATTCTGTTTATAAAAGCACATAAGTATGATGAATTGGGCCAGGGGTAGCTCAGTGGTTAAGGTATTGGACCATGGTTCGGATGGTCCCATTTTCAAATCCCATGACCACCATGTTGGGCCCTTGGGCAAGGCGCTTAACCCTCAACTGCTCAGATATATAATGAGATAAAAATGTAAGTCGATCTGGATAAGGGTGTCTGCTGGACAACACTGTTAAATTTGACATGTGAGATTAGGTGAAATTATTATTATTATTTTTTTTTACCATACTGTTGGCAGTGTGGGCAAAGGGGACAGAGATTTAGTCAAGTGGATTGGTATTTACTGTATCTAATGTAAATATATTAACAGCAGGTTCCTTCATCTAAAGTTAAAGTGATGTTATAAGCCCATGAGCTCTTACTGTTCTGCAGTGTGTTAGCGAGATCTGTGAGGTTCATGTTCTTCAGGAAGTGAAGTGTGATCTTCAGCACTCCCTGTTTGACACTGCTCTCATCCTCCTCATCCTCATCCTCTCTCTCAGAGCATGCTAGGAAATCTGGACTCAGGAGCTTCTTAAATCTCTTTAGTTCATTCTTTAACAGAGTGATGACTTTGTGCTCCAGCTCCTGGTTAGAAATAGAAACAAAAAAAAAAGAGATAAGAGTACAGTTGGAAGATATTACAGAATATAAAACTAACTATCTGTCTGACAAAGCATTGGGATTTTAAATTAGGGTATTTTAATCCAGACATTCTAGATTCAGCTGAAAGGACCGATGAGCAAAAATGTCTGGAATCAGATAAATACAGATACAGGTAGTTCCTGACTTACAAATATTTGAGTTACGAATTTCTGCAGATACAAACTGCTCTAAGACAAAATGGCATCCAGAACTTTCCTCATGATTTAAAGGTGCACAGACAACACTGTTACATTTCACATACCAGTGAAAAGTGTGAAACCTCGACCATTTATCAAGTTAAAATTTTTCACTCATTTTGCAAAACACTCTCAAAGTTACTTGCAGTTGAATTGCGAGTAACTTAGTTTGTGAGTGTTTTGCAAAATGAGTGAAAATTTATAATAAATTTTAACTGGATAAATAAGCGAGGTTTTACACTATGAGCAGTACGTATACACCAGCAATGATTGTTTCCCCATGGGGTAATTTGTTCTAAGAAAAAATGGTGCTGAGGAAACACTGTTACATTTGATATGTGAGATTAAGTACACCTTAGGTGCAATTTTGTTCTTTGACCATAATGTTGGCAGTGTGGGCAAAAGGGGACAGAGATTTTGTTAGGTGGATTGGTATGCTTTATATAGTACATACATTTGTGTATAAGACTAACTTAAGAAAAAAATCTGACTGACAAACCTGGAACAGAACTCATTCGTAAGTAGTGGACTACCTGTATTACTCAATTACACACACACACACACACACACACACACACACACACACACACACACACACACACACACACACACACACACACACACACACACCTGAAAGATGACTTCCAATTTACTCTTCTCAAGGATGTTTGATTTATTCTTCTGTGGTCTATGAATCAATAAAAGAGGTTAAAAAATGTGACACATTTTTTTTAAATTAAATTAATAAGTCGTTTAAACTATCAAAACTGGTTTTGTTAATATATGTTGGGAGACATGCAACATTACTTAGTAAATTAAGTTAACTCAAAAAAAACTACTCAGCAAGTTGCCTTAAAATTTTTAGTTGAGTCAACATTTTATTTTTTACAGTGGTTTAACAAGAACTATAAATCATATTCATAACTATAAACACACAGATATCTGAGAGACGTTTTATTGACAGTATAGATGATAAAACACTGCACTCATACATTAAACTGTCCTCACCTCAGATCTGTAGCACAGTCTGTGTCTCCAAAGCGTATTAGAAAATCCTTTGACTGGTGACTCTTCATGGACACACAGCTGGGTTCAGGTGAGTCTGATCTCTTACCCGGAATCAGACTAAACACACACAACCACTGCAGCATTATTACTGTTCTGTAGAAAAACTAAAGAAACTAAGAAGCATTTTTCAGGACTGAGTTATTTTTTTCAAAACTCTTCACAGTGAGAAGAACAGAATTCTGTGGACTAAACTGTAAACACAATCTCATTTCTATTTTCACAAAATGCATTCAGTGACCACATTTACTTTCTCTCTCCCTCTCTGTCTCACACACACACACACACACACACACATGCTGGCATTAGTGTTGGTATTATTGACTGATTCCTTTAAAATAACTGAAACCATTGACAGTAATTAAGGGATATTCTTATTTTGGACTGGCAACCTGGGTTTACGCATACAGGTGAAACTCGAATAATTAGAATAGAGAGACTGTGAGCTGTAAGCCGTAATCATGACAAATCACGGCTTGAACTATCTTGCTTTGCATGTAATGAGTCTCTCATATATTAGTTTTACCTTTTAAGTTGCATTACTGAAATAAAACAAAAAATTGCACGATATTCTAATTTTTCGCGTTCTACCTGTACAGTAAAAAAAAATGTTGTTTTTGTGAAAATGCATTGATTCTGGGACATTCAGATGTAGTTTAATGTAACTAATCATCAGCTATTTTTGAACATATAAGACAAATCTGCTGAATTAAGCTGTTCACTAGTCACCTTTCACAGATACACAGCATCGTCTGATCTGTTTACACACTTCACTCCACTTACCTCTTGTCTTTCTTTGTGCCCTGCTCAACAGACATATTTATTTGGAGGTCTTTCTCTTATGATTATGCCTATATATTTATTCACAAACACACACACACACAACAATGGGTTAATTAGATATAATTAGAAAAGTCATAAATTATTACCTAATAACAGAAAAAATATGTTAAATCAAGGATTTGTCTGTCCTTCATAGTGTGTCACAGTATAAGTTTTAGCTTCTCCAGAAGAAAGTCACACCAGCCAAACTCCACTGAGCCAAATTTGCCACCGACCTCTCCCGACATCTTCCCATTTAAATCGGTTCTGAACTTGTCGCAGTGGGTAACAATTCAGTTAATTATTTCAAGCATAGCGACCCCACATCAAACCATTATCAATTTAAACTAGTTTATGAGGACATGAAAATGACCCTATCATGCATTTTGACACAAGGCAATAAAGTGTTATTGACATGATAGTGATTTAGTAGTGAGCTGTTAAGGAATTTACAAGCCCTAAATAATTAACAGTTAAACAGTTGAATATACACAGGTATACTGTAGCCACAGCGCATCGGCATGAGGCTCCACTTTATTAAACATGGAGGCAGTGACTTAGGACCATCCAAAGAGGGGAAAACACGTCAGTATTTACAATGACAATAAAATATTTGCATTGAGTTTAATTATGTGGCACTTTTTAATATTTATAACAGACTCAAAGGCGAATAGACATGATTAAGAGAAACTCAGAGAGAGAGAGAGAATTACAACCATACATGCAGCACAATCCCATTTCATAATCTTTTTCATTTTCTTCTCTCCTTCTTCTTTTGTATCAATAATGATTCTTCTATGACTGTGCTTTCTTTATTCATGGTTATTACTATCAGTATTATTATTATTAGTTGTGGTAGTAGTATTAGTGCTTATTATTATTATTATTACTTCTGCTTTTTGATTTCCTTTTTCAGTAGTTTTCATCTCTTGTGTCACTTTATGTTTGACTGCACAGTTAAAGGCATTTATATATTATAAATCTGTTTATTTCTGTTGTTAGCACGGTCACCTTGCACCTCCAGTGTCTGGGTTTGATTACTGTCTCTGTGTACATGGAGTTTCTCCCTGGGCTTGGTGGGTTTCTTGAGTTCTTGAGTTTACTTCCACAGTGCAAAGACCTGAAGACTAGGCTTATTGCCATTGCCAAATTGTCCATAGTGTGTGAATGAATATGTGAGTGTGTATGTGTGTGTGCCCTGCGATGGATTGGCACCCTGTCCAAGGTGTACCCTGCCTCATGCCCCAAGTCTCCTTGGTTAGGTTCAACTCTGGATACAAGAAGATTAGTGAGTGAGTTATTTCTATTGTTATTTTGTAACTTGATTCTGAGCTCTGAGGCAGTTTGAGTGTATTCAATCATATGTTACATAATATGTGTTTTGTAGTATGCCACTGTCATGGCGTCTAGCTGGTGGGTTTGGCTAGACCGGCTGATGGTGTGGTTGCCGTGGGCATGAGGGAAGGCATGAAGGCAGAGGGATGTGCAAACAGTCTTTATTTACAAAACTCAGACATAACCAAACAAAGGAACCAAAACAAACGTAAACTAAAACTAGGGCTCAGGAAAGACACAGGGAACGGCGCACTAACAGGGACTGAGAACTGACAAGGAACAGAGGACTAACACAGGGGACTGAGGATGAGGAAACATGGAGCTGGAGCTAACTAAGGACACATAGGGGAACTAGAAACAAGACTGGAGGGACAGAGACTGGACTGGAGGGACAGAGACTGGACTGGAGGGACAGAGACTGGACTGGAGGGGTTAGTAGCTACATGGAATATGGAGACACAGGATGCTGACCTAACCGGGTTAGTATCTAATGGAGTTAGTACGGACCTAAAGAGGAAACAGGAGACAAGAAGCAGGGCACCCATGAGGCTATTCCAAACTAGCAGCTAACCTACTAGCGACCAGAACCACTAGCAGTCAATCCCACTAGAGGCTAACTGGCTAACCCTACTAGGGGCTCTAGTCTAGGCCTACTAGCGGTCAACCCTGCTAGCGGCTAAGCACTCATGGGGTTACAAACACCTAAACAGAAAAGGAAAGCAACAAACAAAGAACTAGACAAGAAGGCCGACACTGGGGTTACACAGAACAGTACTTACACAGGAGGAGACACGGCCTAACCAAACACTGAACAAGGCAGCTCCATGAATCCATCAGAACAAGGAACATACAGAAAACAAAACTAGAGCCCTCTGAAAACAAAGGTTACAAAACAAACTTAAAGAAACAAAAAGAAATGCCCACATGACGGTATAGGATATAATACTCGACCCAGTTTCCCAGAACAAACTGCTATTTATAAGATGTTTAATGAGCCACCTCGGTTCAGGTGAGCCCCATCAGAATGCTGCCAAACAGGTAAGAAGGTAAAAAACAATTATGGCTGCATAAATGCGCTTAATAATTAATAATGAATCAATGTCATTATGTCATTAATGTTGGGAAGGGCAGCAGAATTTTTTTTACATGCTCCAACTTCCCTCCTGGCACTAATGATGCTGACAAACAGGACATACTTTAAACCCAAACACAAAAGAAGATATGTAACGAATTTCCATCCAGTACACAAAATCCAGTACACCAAAGCTCTAACAATTCATGTAGAAGGAAGTACAAATACTACCAGCTCAACAGTGAAAGACCTGGGCGTAATATTAAATAGCAACTTGTCCTTTGAAATTTATATTTCCAATAATACAAAAATAACCTTCTTCCATCTTAAAAACATTGCCATGCTTATCTGTATCTGATGCAAAAGAGATAGTTCATGTATTTATGTCCTCCAGACTGGACTGTTGTAATGCATTACTAGATGGTTGACCTGCATCCTCAATAAACAAGCTGCAGTTAGATCAAGAAAATATGATCATATAACCCCAATATTATCATCCCTGCACTGGCTGCCTGTTGAGTTTAGAATTAATCACAAACTAGCATTAATTACGTACAATGATCTGACACGTTACAATCCACCACACTCCCTAATGTTACAAAACTCTGGATTTCTG
>JAAGKR010008065.1:15346-33285 GCA_011419295.1 Clarias macrocephalus | reverse complement strand
GTCTGTCTCTCTCTCTCTCTCTCTCTCTCTCTCTCTCTCTTCTTTTTTCAAGAAAATGTTAAAGATGGCTGGTAAACTGTTTGGTTAAAATTTCTATCCATCTTTCTTCCTCTCTGTATGTGTGTGTGTGTGTGTGTGTGTGTGTGTGTGTGTGTGTGTGTGTGTGTGTGTGTGTGTGTGTGTGTGTGTGTGTGTGTGTGTGATGTTTGCCACATTTCTAAGAGAGCAGGTCAGGGGTGAGATCTTCTGTCCAGTGGTGAGCAGTGGTGGTGTTCCTGATGAGATACGTTGATCTAAACAGGAGTGTGTGTGTTAAAAGGAACCCTGGTACAACATTAAATGCCCCCCCCCCCCCACCTTTGTTGTGAGGAAGCTGGAGCGCTTTACACCACCAGAGCAGAAGACGAGAGAGCAGCTCACACTGACACAGCGGCGTGAGGAGACAGCGAGTCTGAGGGTTTATTCTAATATAAATATGTACATTTGCTAAACTGATGTCATTAAACTCTGTGTGTGTGTGTGTGTGTGTGTGTGTGTGTGTGTGTGTGTGTGTGTGTGTGTGTGTGTGTGTGTGTGTGTGTTCTTTCGTCCCATTCCTCCTCTTGTGCTCTGTGGGGAATGTGAGAGGTTTGATGGGGTCCTGCAAGTGAATCAGAGCGTTTGTTGCTGGTGAATAGAGAAGCTTTGTGCCATATGTGTGTGTGTGTGTGTGTGTGTGTGTGTGTGTGTGTGTGTGTGTGTGTGTGTGTGTGTGTGTGTGTTTGTCTGTCTAGAGAGATTGTCTGTGAGAGATGTGCAGGTGGGTCCGATGAAGTGAAACATTTCACCTGAAAGACCTGAAAGCACTCGACCTTCATTATAGAGGACACGGAATGACTGTGACACTATAACACACATACACACACACACACACACACTTAAAAACAGGGACAAACAGAAAGACCGAAAAAAGACACAATAATAGAATGAAGGACAGAGAGAGACAGAGAGACGCAGCATGACCTCACTTGTATTTCCATCAGCTACACACAGATTAAATCTCTGGCCACGAGAGCGTAAAACAAAAAGGTCTGACAGTAAACAACTTGTTTTTTCTTCGCTTCACTTCGCTACACACACACACACACACACACACACACACACACACACACACACACACATAAGTCACTGATGAAAAGGCTCCAGCAGTCTATCGATTTTTCTCTCATGCCTTTGAAGAAATTCCTGATTGCTTGTTTGTTTCAGAGGAAGCTCTCGAGGCCGAGGGAGAGAGAGGAGGAGGAACGAGAGCGTCTCGACAGGACAGCGTGGAGATCAGAGAGAGAGAGATGAAATGAAACAGCTGCTCTTATACACAGCTTCTGAGACTCAGCGTTCGTTACAGATATTAGTCTGATCTGAAGCTAAGATGTACTTTCATTTTATCTATTTTTTAAAGGCTTGCTTTAATTAACTTTCATACAGATACGGAGGTGATGGATAGGGAGGCCACGCCTCCTTCACCGTGACTGACAGATACAGAGTCCATGCCCCGTCACATATTGTGTGTGTTCGTCTTCTTCTGCTTCTCTTCTCCATTACGTATGGATCAAAGGAAACCACATATTAAGCCACTAGCATTGACCTTCCAACCTCCACCCTGTTAACCTCAGCTCTCCATGTTCTCCTCCGCCCACGTTCCTGCTCTGTTCCTGACCACAAGGGCTATGAGCTCTGGGGTTCTTTACCACAGCGCGGGGTGTTTATGGGAACTGGCACGCGAAGGCTTTATAACGTGGCCGTGGCACAGAGTAACGACTGCGTCTGGAATCCTGGCTGAGTGAAAGGTTGCACATCAGCACGGTTTCCATCCGTCCAACAAACCCGTGGAAACTCACCTCATTTCCAAACATATGTATAAAATCCTGACAAATTTTATACAGGTTTCTGTCCTTTGTTGATGTATTTGTCAGATTTGTAACCAAAACCAAGATCAAAGCCAAGATTCACCTCTTTATTTTTCATTAGGTCAGTTTTTGAATCAGTGAATCATTTCAGGCATCACAGCAACTGACTCTTGTCTCATCAATTTTAGCTGAGTGTTCGAATCAGTAAATAATTTCATTACTTATGAATTCAGTCCTGTGTCATTTTGTGAATCATTTTTGAATCAGCGAATCATTTCAGTTATTACAGATTCACTCCCGTCTCATTTCGTGGATCAACATTTGACTCAGTGAATCATTTCAGTCAATATTAATTCACTCCCGTCTCATTTCGTGGATCAACGTTTGAAGCAATGAATCATCGTAAACAGAGTTAGCTCCCGGCTCATTTAATAGATAAATGTTCGAATCAGTGGATTATTTCAGATGGCACAGATTCACTCCTCTCTCATTTAGGAGATGAGTATTTGAATCAGTAAATGATTTCAGTTATTATAGATTCATTCGTGTGTCATTGATTGGATCAGCATTTGATTTAATTACTCATTTAGATCAAAAGTTTGCTTCTCTCTCATTTACTGGATACATTTTTGAATCAGTGAATCATTTCTGTCGTTATAGATTCACTCCGGTCTCATTTACGGGAGCAGTGATTCAATCTGCCATTCATTTGAGTCATTGCTGATTCTCTCTTGCTTCATTTAGTGGATCAGGGTTTGAACCAACAAATCACTAAAACAGAGTTGAACCTTTCTCATTTACTGTATAAATGTTTGAATCAATGAATCATTTCAGACATTACAGATTCACTTCTGTCTCCTTTAGTGGATCAGCATTTGAATCAGTGAATCATTATGATCAAAACCACCGTTAGCTCCTCTCTCATCTAATGGATCAGTGGATTATTTCAGTTATTAGAGATTCACTGCTGTCTCGTTTAGTCATTCATTTGAATGAATGAATCTTTTTTTATCATTATAGACTGATTCTTGTCTCATTTTCTCATTTAATAGATGTGTGTTTAACATTTCTGATATTACAGATTTACACCTGTCTCGTTTAGTGGATCAGCATCTGAATCAATAAATCACTTAAAATGCATCAAAAAGCAGAGTTAGCTCCTCTCTCGTTTAATGGATCAGTGTTTGAATCAGTGAATCGACTCAATCATTATGGAGTCACTCCTGTCTTATTTAGTACAGCAGTGTTTGACCCAGTAAATCATTTGAGTTAAGGCTAAAATTCAGTCTTCTCTAGTTGAGTTCAGAGATTCATTTTGTTCATTACTGAGTCCAGAAAATTAAAATGTAAAATTACACCCAATAGCAACCTTTTTTTTTTTTTTTTTTTTTGGACTTCTGATTTGGACATCTGCACAATCACACAAACCAGAAGGGCAACTGAGCAAATATATAAATAAACCTGACCGAACAGAGTGAAAATTCAGTCTGGGATGATCGAAGGCCAGACGGACACGCTTAAAGCATTTCAACAAACCGAACCTGACTTTTGCATTTTACACAATCACATACCTTCAAGCATGCAGTGAGAATATAAGAGTCATATTCCTATTGATTCATTCCCAGAGTTCCTTGTGAAGAAGCCAAAGCTCTGATCACACACGCTTACAGCTGCTTCAAGGACAGAATTATTAGGAGCGCCCTGAGTGTTTCAGTGTGTACGCCGTCACGTGGGGAGAATAAAGCCCAACACACATGATTACAACATGTGTAAAGTTCAGAGACTCACGCAGGCCCGATCAATCATGCCGTTTCGATCAGACTGCAGGATCGCCGATGATGGCCAAGTGCCACATATGTGAATTCAAAGAAAAAAGAAAGCACAAATTCAGTCATCATGCCCCGGACTGTTCCTCGGGCTGATGTGCTGACATATTTACAGGCGATTCAGAACAGAACGCTGCAAAACACTGAAGTGTTCCAGAAACTGTACACGGAGCACCATCTGTCGCAGTCGGACCTGTTTCACACACTCACACTGACACACACACACACACACGCGCGCGCATGCAGAGAGAGAGAGAGAGAGAGAGAGAGAGAGAGAGAGAGAGAGATCTCATTGTCCACAGACATGACTCCTGATTTGAAGAAGGTGTTAACAAGAAATTAACACACATAAAAGATGGAGAGAGAAATAATGGAGAAAATGTCATCAAAATGACAGAGAGATAAAGGGAACAGAAAACAGAAAATGGAATGTAGAAATAAGAGAAAGATATATGACTGTGAAAAAAAAGTAAGACAGAAGAATAATGAAGGAGAATCAAAAGAAGAGAAGAATAGAGACAGGTATAAAGACAGATAATAGCTAGATCGCTCGATGGAGTTGAGGTCAGGCCTCTGTGCGGGACAGTAAAGTTCTTCCACACTGAGCTCATCATATACAGTATGTCCGTTATAGTCCTTGCTTTGTGCACTGGGCACAGTCATGTTGGAATAGAAAAGGGCCTTCCCTTTGTTGCCACACAGTTAAGAAAAAAAGCATAGCATTGTCCAAGATGTCTTGGTGTGCAAAAATTATTGGCATTTTTGGTATTAATAAAAATATTAACTACAGGTGTTTTAATCAGGAATAAACTAGGAATAAGGGGACTGAATTTAATAATTAACAGGTTTGGCCAAATACTTTTGAAGACGAACAGACGGACGGACGGACGCACGCACAGACGGACAGACAGACAGTCTGACTGATTGATTGATTGATTGATTGATTGATTGATTGATTGACTGAGCTTACTATAGGGGTTCCTCTGGACAGTTCATACTCACTTAAAACCCAGAGAGCTTTTTAACAAGTGCATGTGCTAAACATCGGTATGTTCTCTAACACCCATACACACTGCAGTAGGGAACTCCCACATCGAATTACATAAGGATTGGACTCTGGTTTGGGTGAGAACACTGGCTGGTTCTGGCTCGTTAATTACACTTACAGATTTCTGTATGTTTTGATGTTAAACAAAGACTGAGATCTGCCCTGGTTACACTCCGTATTCATGCCTGACTAGATAATATTCAGGTTCTGATAGTGGTGCAGATGAGAGGCCTGAGGGGGCTCAGTGGTTCAGGTTCCTTGGTGCTGAATAGAAGGTCCAGGGTTCACAGCCAAGCTCTCCAAGCCAGAGCTCAGCAAATGCCTCCATGTCTCCAGCACATGAGTCACCCCTCCACAAAGGTGTCAAGAGTGTATAAACGCTCCACATGAGAACCAGCTTATGGATGTGTTGTGGTTACGGTGTGAGGTGAGAGCATCCAGGACCCTGATAACGGCCTCATTCCTCCACAACCTCAGAGCTGCCGTGTTCTTCTCAGGGTTTGTACGGGTGCCATGATGGAGAAACCGGATCAGTTCACTGCACCTTTGGGAGATGCTGCAGCCATACAGCAGTTCATCAAACCGAACTCTCTGTCACTCTGCCTCACTCTTTCTCTATGTCTTTCTCTCTATCTGTCTCTGTCTTTCTCCTTATGTTTCTCTTCTGCTACCTTTCTGGGTTCAGGTTGAGGATGAACCAGATTTTGTATTTTGTATTGTATTCTACAGAGAATCTTTATGGGTTCTCCATACCAGCAAGATTGCTAAAAGTCCAGGTTCTTGGTGCTGGATTGGAGCCTCATGCTGAAGAGAAACGAGCAGGACAGATTGAGATTGGGAAAAAAAAAAAAAAACACCTGTGTGAAAATCTTTTGGCACGTCTTTACCCTGTATGAAGCCAAACATAATGCTTTAGTTTTGCAATTCAGTGTCCAGATCATCTCAAGAAATGAAAGAGAAAAAGGTAAAGAGGCGACTGGTTTACCTCGGAGCGCAGCGTGCATGTGTGTGCGTGTCTTTTATGAGCTCGACCAAGTCATTCTTGGCACGAGCTCCTCAGAACGGTAGAAACCTGATCCTCCTGCTGTTCTGAGTTTCGCTCTTAATAGCACAAAACTGCGGCTTTCCTGCAGGAAAAAAAAGAGCTCTTTGGAAAACAGGGCTCTGCACAGTGCAAAGCTAACCGTGCTAATTATGGCTAACAGGGGACAAACAACATGGCGTTTTTGCGCACAGGCCAGTGAAACTTCATCTATATGATCGAGAGAACCTGCGGCTGGATTACAGAAAGCAGAACCGTTCATGGCTAGCTTCACGGCCCGCTGACACGATTACGTTTTCCCATCAATCAATTCCGTAATCTAAACAAATGCGCTTAAAAATGAAGACGTAAAGGCGCCGTCATCTCAGATCCATCATTAACCTGATGAACGGATGACCCGTTCCTGCTCTTAAGGGTCACAAATAAATAACATAAAAGTAGATCTTGAAACAGTATCAAAATCAACTGGCTAGTCATGCGACAAATGGCCCACGAACCCAACGTGTCATGGTTTAGCGCTTAACTGCCAACCAGAACCCGGCATGAAAACACTGGGAGCTTGTGGGTTTAGCAACTCGATCTCATGTCGAATTTACAGTTATTATAAACCAGGGTGATTTCCCAAGAGCGTGCCGGGGCGGAAAAATCGCCAAACCCGGCACTGACCTCAAATTTAACCAGTCGCAACCGTTAGGAAGTTCATTCATCAAATCACACAGAATCGTGTTGCCGCCTGAGCCCTTTGGGGAAACGATGTTGGGCAATGGTGAAAAGTTTGCAATCCCCCGCTTTAGGACTTAAAAAAATATATATTTTGTATTTATTTAATATTAAAAAGAAAACATTACATATGGATTTTATAAACATGACAAACTGAGTCTCGTTATTAGTAAGCGTATTTCCTTTCACATGCTTAAGTCAACATGGTTTGGTTTCTTTTTGAAGTCTTTTTGTGATTTATAGCGCAGTGCCGTTGTTGTACCATGAAATGTGCCAAATGTACTGACTGACGCACTTTACACTTTACACATCCACACTCATGCTTCTTGCACTCGCTCTGGACTATTGGGACAATCATTGCACACCCCTCACACTACATTACTATTTATTCTATAAAAAGCACAAGTCACTTTAAGTACAAAACACTTTACAGCATACTTGCACACCCCCTGGACATCTCTATTTATACCCCATATTCTCTATACTGTACACATAGGTACACCCAGGCTCTCTTATATTCCTTATATTGTATACATATTTTTCTACATTTGCACCCAGGTTTTTCTTAGTGTCCTATATTTAAATTTTTTATTTTCTTATATTTTTCTTATTTTTCTTATTGGAAATTGTATATTTTTACTGTACATATATTTTATTATCTTATTCTTAGTTAAATCTATTTCTACTTTCTTTGTTATATTCATTTCTTTATTCTAAGGTCACGGGCAGTCGCCTAAGCATTTCACTGCATATCGTACTGTGTATTACTGTGCATGTGACAAATAAAATTTGAATTTGAATTTGAAGATGGAAACCACAGATTTAGGTCAACACCATCGTCCGAACTATCATTTTTATAGTAACACCTCTTTCTTCACAGGGTCTTGTACAGTTTTTAAAACAAAAGTATCTGAGTAATTGTTGATATGCTTTTATGACGTCTTTATACTTTACAGTTTCTCAGCAACATGAAAAGCTGATTTATTTTATTAGCATGATGAGAGAGAGAGAGAGAGAGAGAGAGAGAGAGAGAGAGAGCACATAAAAAGGACAGTGAGGGGGAACGACTGTCTATAGCTGCTATAAAGAGTGTTTATAGAGTTTAAGGAGCGGCTACAAAGAGTGTTTTCTCCTTCCTAAATTAAAATCCTCAAGCAGTTTGCTGATTGTCTTAATTATTTATTAGCCTTTAATTATTTTAAAAACTGTAAAGACTTTATAAGAGAATCAACCTAAAAAAGATGGCTGAATGTTAATGTCCATTTGTTAATATTTATTAAATTATTTTAGGCAAATGAGGAAGGTGAGGTGAAAGAGAGAGAGAGAGAGAGAGAGAGAGAGAGACAGAGAGAACAGTCAGGCAGTGATAGAGAGAAAGAGACAGAGAGGAGAGTAACAGAGAGTTAGAGTTAGAGAAAAAGAGAAACAAGGAGACAATGAACGAACGAGAGACAGAGATAAAGAGAGTGACAGAAGGAGGCACAGAGAGAGAAGACAGACAGACAGACAGACAGACAGACAGAGGAAGAGAGAGACAAGGAGACAGAGAAAATGAGACAGTGATAGAGAGACAGAAAGGGTAACAGAGAGCGAGAGAGTCAGAGTCAGAATATCATTGATCAGGTTACTGTGTTTGAGTTATACGTCAACAGCTGCATACACAACACTTGATCCTAAAACCCATAAGCAAGCAGCACACACACACACACACACACACACACACACACACACACACACACACACACACCAGCTTTCCAACTAATATGCTGTGTATAACTACCCCTAAATAATTACAGTATCTGACATACACATGCTGTCTGACGCAAACACACGTACACACACGTACACATACAAATAAATTCACTCTGAACCCCCTTTATGTCCTCTGACTTCAAAGAGCTGCCGCTGAGTCCTGTACCACCGTGATCTATGACACAGTGCACCGTAACATCTCACTTCCTGTTCACTGTTTATTACGAGTCGGAAAGCTGTAGTTCGCTCGCAGCGTCAGCGTCTGACCAACACACCCTGCCTGCAAGCCCACACACTCATTTTCACACACACAGCACCACCGAGTC
This sequence comes from Clarias macrocephalus, assembly GCA_011419295.1. NCBI lineage: Eukaryota > Metazoa > Chordata > Actinopteri > Siluriformes > Clariidae > Clarias > Clarias macrocephalus. The sequence continues at coordinate 24,685 of JAAGKR010008065.1, read as the reverse complement.
ACTGAGTCATATTCCAACAAATATTACATCAACTTCCTGATTTCTCCCACAGGTATTAAACAGAATGTATACAGAACGTTACAAAAAAAAAAACTGAAGCAAAAACCTGTGAGTATTCCCACACAGCGAAGAGCGCACGTAGAGAAGAGAGCTAGAGCTTCCAGAACCGATCCTGATCCGGATCTGACCCTCAGTGATGCATCAGGGATGCTGTGGAAATACATTTAACTAGTTACTAATAGCATCCTGTGGTCATTTTAGCTAGCTAGTGTTAAAATTAACACTTGGATTAAATCTGGCAGCTCTGTGACACCATAGCAAGCGGAAGAACAAGTGAATACAGTATATGACTAAAACAACAACAATTAAATAGGCATAGTTTTATTCCTTTGTGATGATTTAATGCAGGCTAGCAGTAACCATCTGCGGTACATTTGTCAGATAACAATGGCGTGTGGTAATTTTAGCAATCATTCTGGGCTAATTTTAACTTCGCAGCAGTAATCTTCTGTAGTAATCTTAGATATTGAGCTGTAACCTTCTGTGGTGTTTTTCATTAGTTAGCAATAACTTTCTTTGGTAACTTTATATATCTAGCTATAACATACTCTGATGATTTTATTTAGCTTGATATGGTGCTATTATAAAACTGAGGGGGAGGAAAAAATCTAAAGAAACATAGAAAAATATATATAATAAGAAAACTATCACAAAAGTATTAACAAGCTTCTGCATGAGGTTAAGAAATCCCCCCTCATTGTGTTGTGATTGGTTACAAGAATTCAGTCTGATATATGTATTTTTTTTATGTCCCAATATTGGCTCTGTATTATTCGACCAGGGGTTAAATTCTGTGGTAATTTCTGTGGTAACTTCTTCAATTTCAGTGTTACTTTTAGTTAGGTAGCTATAAGCTTCTAAGGTTAGCTATTTAGATTCACTGTAACATTTTGTGGTAATTTTATTCAGCTATGTGTGAAATTTTAGCTTTTGAACATAAACATCTAAAATAATTTTAGTTAGCAATGATCTTCTAGATAATTACATAATTCTCACTGGTTGTTGATAAAGTTCTGTGGTAATTTTAGCTAGCTAGTAGTAACGTGCTTTGGTATTTTTCTTTTTTTATCTAGCTAGCAGTAAATTTCTGAGGTACTTTTAGCTAGTTAGCTCAACCATTCTATAACAATGTTTAAGTTAGATTAGTATAATGCTCTCTGGTAATTTTAATAAGATTGGGGTAGGTAATTTTAAATAGTTGCTAAGAACCTTCTTTGAATACTTCTGCCAGCTAGTAATAACCTTCTGATGTAATTTTAGGCAGCTAGCTTTAAGTTTCTGTGTAAACTAAAATAAACCTTGTGTAATAAATTTAGCTGGCTGATAACATTCTGTGGTCTTTTAGCTTGCGTCAAACTTAAAATAGTTGGAAACTCAAAAAGCACAAATCTACAGAACTGCTAAGAAACAAAAGCAATTTCACAGAAATGTATAAATCCTTGAGTTGTCCAAATTTTATGCAATGTAACTTTAAAAAAATAAAGAAAACAAATATGTGTCACAGGATGTATGTTCGTGTTGTAACCTGTACCTGAGTAACTAAGTAAAGGTTTTTTATATTTTTTCCCCCTACACTGGCCAGAGTTATAGGAGGTCTATTAAATCATGTTGTAGTCCAAAAAGTGCTCTTACACAATCACCGAGAAGGATGAGGTGTTTCAGCTGTAGAGATCGTCTGATGGAGTTTAAAGTTATGAAAATGAGAGAAAGAGATATATGATGGTATGTACAGCGGAAGAATAAAGAAAAGCAAGAAATTAAGTCACCCTAAAGAGCGTCACTATGAAGTGTTCAGTCACCATTTAGCTAAAAATGTAAACTATTTTTTTAAAAAGTCAGATACAGGCACACAAACGCATTTTATGGAACCATGAAACTCAGGGTTGTCTATTAATTCTATTGCAGTGTTGAGACACAGTATGTACCCTCTCGATTGCTGCTGTAACACCTTACAGTGTGGGAGGAAAGAACAAAACTTAACAAAATACATTGTTTTTTCAACAACAACAGGGCCCCAAATGTTTAATACAATGATTTGAATAGAAAAAAAAAATAAACAATGTACTATCTTATCTATTTATAGTTATCGATAAATGGTCTTAATTACAGGTATCCCCCCCCCTCCATCCTCCCCCATTGGCCAGCTTTTACATTAATATTGCTGTTCTGAACCCTAGTACACTTGCGTGTTTACAGTCTCTGATATAGTAGGTGGCATTATACACTTAGTTGGTTTTACAAGCTGCCCATAACGAAGATAAGGATAGTACAAGGATGTCAACCTTTATGCTATGCCCAATATTATTGAAATTTCAGGACGAATGTCAAGAGCGACCCTGTAACCCAAGACTGTTAGATCAGAAGATGAGATGGGATCGGTGCATGCTGTGAGGAAACCGACAGCATTGGTGAAACTGCATTCTAACAAGGGTCCACTTCCATGTTCAGGTACAGCAGCTTACATATTTAATTCGAGCCGTGTTAAGTACATCGTACTGTGCTTGAGAACTTCTTGACTCAAGTATGATACACTGATCCATACCTGGGCAAGATGCTAATATTAGATAATTATATTACACAAATGTTCCAAGCTTTGAGGTCAAGTGTACCGGGATCAGTACCCCAGCGCGTAGTGAAAAACCTCAAAGTGTAAACTCCTCTTACATTGGACTGTTAAAAAGCACTAACACTGGAGACTCCTTTCACTAATATCACATAAACATCTGATAGCAGAAAACCTGATGTCGAACGTAGCTGTACTAGCTAAACTACAGAAACCTTAATATTTCTATTAGAGCAAGAGCATTAATTACTAGTGTCAAGAGTTAACCTGATCTTATGCAAAAGTCAGACAAAATCAAATTTAATCTGAATGATATGCAAATACTAGTTATGCGTAATCTCTGGGATTTTTTTAAATATACAAATTGACTCCTTGTAATTGTTATATTTCAATCTTGAATTCAAGTCGCAAAATTATTTCTGTAAGCATTTTTTGGTGGGGATCCTACAGGAACAGTAAAACACACGAAGTGAGAGGTGGACTGAGCGTCAGAGCCAGCAGTCCATCTCTCACCGCTCTCCAGCTCTGCATTCCAGCTTCCCTTTTCCAGAGCAACTGCAACACTTAGCTGTGCTATTACTGCTGTTACGCCACACTGGCCCCCTCGGGTCCACTTACTCACACACTCGCTGGCTCCGGTTACACACCACCCCACCGAGATCCCCACCACGCTGGGGTTAGTGTTGTCCAAAACTCCTCCTCACATCATTGATCATCTCCTTCTCGGCATCATTCTCGTCCTGTCGCACTGCCCACATGTCTATAACTTTCCTGTTTGACAGAGCGGCTTCCTCAGACAGACAGTGCCAGCGCCATGACCTTTGGCACCTGAACCGATTTACCAGGCACCAGGTCACGAGGCCACGTGTCCGAAAGTGAGAAGAATGTATACACGTGGATAGGGAAAGCTAAGGAGCTGTGTATATAGTATGAATGATACTGTTATGTTAATTAAGGAACCGTTATTGATGTTTAGTAACGTGGACCAATACTCAAAAAAATAGCTGTGCAGTAAACCCGTTATAAAGAGTACGGTTGGGCTCTATTTCTAATTTCTATTTCTAACAAGGGATTGAACAAAATCCCCCACATGGCTTTCATTTGTTCTGAAATGAGTTCATATTTTTTTTATTAAAAATGATGTTACTTGGCAGCATGGCTGCATCACTTTACTTTAGAACTGCCTTTAAATATTTGATCAGCTTTACAATCAATCATGGCATTCGGCCAGCCAATCAGAAAGAGTCTTTCTTTCTATGCTACTGTATGACTTAAACTTTACAACCTCAAAACAAATGTCCATGAACTGTTCAGCCAACCTGTGTTGAGTCTCTCCTCTCACTCACAGACGCATCCTCAGATGAACCAGGGTGATGAAAAGCCTCCATTGTGTCAGCGTTTTACGAACCAAATGTATCCTCCCCCGTGAAGTGCACAACAAGTGTAGAATATTCAGGAGAAACATTGAAAACCTGCCAGGCCCCGAAAGTCCCTCATCATTCTCAAACTAAACAAAACTAAACAAAACTCGGCTTAATTCAAAAAGTTTAATACTACTCGCACAGTAAAGTTTCTGTCTTTTATGATGTGTCTAAGCGGTGCCGAGACACCGTGGGAGTTCAGAATGGGAACGTTATCTTCTGTCGTAAATTGGGCCATAAGAACGGGGAGTTCTTCTTCTTCATGTGGCAACCTCGCTGACACTAATAGTCTCTAGAGCGAGGAAGAAGATGCAGTGTTCGGGAGAGGGTTTAAACCAGTTTAAAGGCTAATTAAAGCCGACATCCAAATACTTCCTAGACAGTTTGAGGTATTTATGGGATGCTGTGTTCAGTTACTCTGACATTTCGCAGGATGCCAAGAGGGAAAGATACCCATTTATGTTTAAAATGAGGCCTAACTCTGTGACTTTGTGTACAAGTCAATTCTTGTTAAACTGAAAGCCAGTGAGAAACAGAGAAAGAGACAGAGAGAGAGAGAGAGAGAGAGAGAGACGGAGAGAGAGAGAGAGAGAGAGAGAGAATAACACATTTCTTTGCTACTTGAAACTGAAGCCCAGTAAGGAACAGAAGCGCGCGCGAGAGAGAGAATAACACATTTGACATGATTCGGCAAGGTTACAGCAATGCTGCAATGAGTCGTTCGGGGGGTTTTGAGTGGCACTATCACGAGAGCGGAAGAATATATATAGTATATATACTGTATATAAACACACCATGGATTAGCAATGAAAAAGTCGATTTTATTATAACAGGTTCCATGAACTGATGATCCACAGCCAGGATTTGCATACTGGAACCGGATTGGTTCTTTTATTTTATGATGCAATAGCACTTGTCTGTAATTCAGTTCTAACACTAGATTTCTTGATAAGTTTTTCCGCTTATCAAGAACGATCTAAAACCGGTATCCTGTCAACATGACTGTTCAGGAGCCAGAGCAGATTTTTAACACGGATTCCACTTAACTTTTGGCAGCAAGCACAATGTAATCAACGCTGCTACCTTTGAGATTTGATACATGATTAGCCCGAGGAGCGAAATAAGGCGTAGCTTCCACACAGGAAGTGTACGGTAATGAACACCCGAGCCCTCTGCCCTTCAGATGATGAACTGATATAATATGAAATGAATTCAAATGAAAGCGGTGAGCAGTATTTATACAGGAACATGAATATCATCTGGCACGAACAATCAGAATGTGTTGAAGACCCTCGAAGATGGGTTAAATCCATACACTCCATTAACACTGTCTGAAATAAAGACAGCATATCAGCGTTACACTGTGACTCGTCCCAAAGTCTACATTTAGCTTTTTCTCTATTTCTCCCCGGCCTCCAGCCATATGCACAGACAGCAGTGATATTTGTTTAACCCAGCCTCAGCATGAGGTAAGCTGCTATAAGCGAGAGCGCGCTTCACCCAAACCGTCCACGCAGGAATCCACCTTCAACAGCTGCACCCGATGTGACGTCTTTCCTGGCTGTCTAACGCAACAGCAGGACGGCGCCCAAAATAGCGCCGATCCTCTCGCGCTGTCATCGCTAACGGAGGTGTGCGCGGTCAAGAGCGCCAACTAGCGCACGAGTGCTTTTACGAGATTGTCGCAGGCTTCATTATACAGTAGGTGGAAATACTCGTTTCTGATTGGCTGATAACAATCAGTAACAATCAGCTCGTCTACGGAACCACGATAACAGGCATCAATAATGCGTAAAGCCAGGGCTATATTTGCAGTTCGGTGTTGTTATAAGAATTGAAGTCAAGTCTTATGTATGGTTATTAAGACTTCATAAATGTTTAAGCACGTATGTTGTTACTGTAATTTCAATTTGTGGAAAACATGAAGGTATAACCAGAGATGTAAGCATTGGAACAACTGTTAGTGTAAACTGTTCAGTGGTTATGAAAGGGGTTGCAGGGGTAATCTCAAGATATTCGACAATATTTATCACTTTCACACAGAGAGACGCCAAAGGCTATGCAAAAAAGCGTAAATCTGTCATCACCATATCACGCTCCGACTGTCTTTGCGTCTTTTCAGTCTATTCAGACGCATTCAGACGGGACTGAGCCGGGTGACAGAGGGTGTATGAAGATGCCAGGACGCCCTGAACTGTACAGGAACGCACAGGTTAAACAAACCTCCGTGATTAACGTCAGACTTTCCACTCGCCGTGCTTACAGACCGTGTGTACGTTACAGCTCTGTGGATACAAGAGGACCTAGAGGTGATCACATGGCTTCAGCTCCACCTGTGACGTACAATGTGCTAAATCAAACTGGTGGTGTGACCAGCGGAGAAACTCTTCATATCAATAAATAACTAATAGGCAGTGGAAGCGCCACCATACTCGAGCCTAAATTCTGCTGATTTCTGTCAGACTGGACAGAGGACACCGATCTCGACTCTCTCCGTTTTCATCCTGAACGATAACTGCTTTGACTTCGAGTTTAAGAAACTATCCATTCTCCTGCGTTTATGGGATTAACTCATGCAACCTCGTCATGCCCTGCTCTCGTGGATTATCAGCAGCAGTGCAGATGAATTAGTCTAAACTCGTTCTGACGCTCAGATCAACAGCGCATGTCGCAAACGCGCCAGGTTATAAATAAGCGGCGATATCTAATCAGAAGGGAGGAAATCCTCTACAGCGTTCCCTCTCCAAGCATGCTCGCTGCGAACACGTCACTGTGCCAAAAACAGTTATTTTTAACAGCCGCACGGGTCAGAAAGCCAGAGCCTGAAAGATTAAAGCCGTTTCTGTTCAGACACTCGTGAACTGATATCTACTAGATCAAATGAATCATTTGCATTTTAGGTTTCTTACATGTTTAAATACATTGTAATTAACCGTACAATGTATAAGCAAGGTAATAAAATAAGGTTCGATCAAAACCGATTGCCAGTAGAGGGTTTCTGCATATCAGGTTTATAAATACGACCCAGAGGAAGACTTAGACGCCGACAAATATCAGCGTGGTAATGAATTTGGACCAACGTCAGAGACCTGTCTCAGTATTTAAGGACGAGGTGTCGCCTGGGTGCTTCTCACCAGCATAAAGAGAGAACAGGTGGAGATGCCGGGGTCCGGCAGGGAGCCGCTAACACATTTACTGCTCCCCGGAGCCACATTAGGCCTTGTGGAGCGCTGAGCATGAGAGCGTGTGGTGACAGGTCACCTTGGCACTGACGGGGCCAAGTGCCAGGTTTCAGAACTGAGGATCTGCAGACAGACATGTGCACGTAATGGGGCCTGAGTGAAGCTCTGGGCATCATCGGGTACACACACACACACACACACACACAACACATATACACACACACATATACACACATGCCCCTGTCGTCAGGAGACCGGCCAAGGTTTGGAATCTTGGAGCGCTATGTGAAAACCGATTCATTTCATTTACTCAAACGGTTATGAAAATAACACGACAGATAGGATGAGATCAGAAATAAGTCTGGAGGATCTGATCAGCACCTTTCAAATTCTCATGGAAATCAAAATGAACACAATGATACGTGTGATTAAAGAACTTTACTACGGACATTTTCCCCCCTCTATGTCTATTTGACGTACGAGTTCTGATTTCAGCCGTAACCTGTGACCGGAATAAGATATGGTCTTGCTAGCACTTTCTATCAAGGTCATATCTATAATAAACTCTGAACAAGTTCATATCATGTTATAAAGCATTCATAAGGCATAAATGCATTAGGAACAATGATACAAGCTGTTCATTCTGTGTGTGAAAAAAGAAAGTCATAACAAATGTATTCTGTGAAGTCATTAGTAGTCAAACAGCCTTCATGCAAATAACAAAGATATTTCATGATAATATCTTCTTAAAATAGTTTGTGAGACGCTTGAAAACATTGCTGTTATTCTAAGCCGTGGATGTGACAGAGGGCTTAGAATGAGTGAATGACATTTTTCTGTGTATTCTATATCTTTATGTTACACTAAATAACCCTTACTGTAGGTAAGGTTGCACAGAAAGCAGCTTAGTTTAAGAAATTACATTGTACAACAGTTAGTTCTGACCGAGCAATCTGATTGGACGAGAGATGTTATTCCACGAGTGCTGATAATAGACAGTAACAGCACTGTGACGTGTAACTATATGTATGACTGGGCGTGTCCCAGGTGTTGTCCAGTGGTTAATGACACTGACTGTGTGTCTCGGCGTGGGTGAGAGTCGGTCTGTACGGTCCGCAGTACTGAGGAGAGAGCGGCTGCCTGACCACGCCCACATTCACACCCAGTCACAGAAGCACTTTCGGCAACAACACACATCTGTGTGTCTATGTGTGGGCGGAGCAAAATAACTGGTTAAATAAAGAAAGAAAGGGCCTCCGAGTGGCACAGTGGTAAAGCGCTCGCCCTATCATCCGGAGATCACCGGTTCGATTCCCGGGTGGTGCTGTAACCTCTCGCAGCCGGAGGTCTAGAGAGAGCTGATTGGCCGAGCTCTCTCAGAGGGGAGGTACTGAGAGGTACTTAGTGCTCCCACATTAATCACGGCTCTACAGCCAATCAGGGGCGTCTGTGAGCTCGCGCAACAGAAGAAGCGGATAGCGCCGTCCTCCGAGTGTGTTACTCCGCCCCCAACGGTGCGTGAGCGAGCAGTTCGAAAAGATGCGGTCGGCTGGCATCACGTGGTTCGGAGGAAACAAGTGATAGTCTTCGGGCCTCCCGGCTGAGTGGTAGTAGTAGCGCCCCCTAGTGACGGGGAGGAATTGGACACGTGATAGTCTTCGGGCCTCCCGGCTGAGTGGTAGTAGTCGCCTTAATGTGCGCCCCCTAGTGACGGGGAGGAATTGGACACGTGATAGTCTTCGGGCCTCCCGGCTGAGTGGTAGTAGTCGCCTTAATGTGCGCCCCCTAGTGACGGGGAGGAATTGGACACGTGATAGTCTTCGGGCCTCCCGGCTGAGTGGTAGTAGTCGCCTTAATGTGCGCCCCCTAGTGACGGGGAGGAATTGGACACGTGATAGTCTTCGGGCCTCCCGGCTGAGTGGTAGTAGTCGCCTTAATGTGCGCCCCCTAGTGACGGGGAGGAATTGGACACGACTAAATTAGGGAGAAAATCGGGGGAAAATCCCCAAAAAAATAATAATAATAATAAAGAAAGAAAGAAATCATAATCTACTGATAATAAATCGTGTTTGTGGAAAAGCAATGTCACACTTGAGGTCATGCTGTGTTTTAT
>JAAGKR010008065.1:0-15296 GCA_011419295.1 Clarias macrocephalus | reverse complement strand
TGAGAGTTAATGTCCAGAATCAGGTGGAAGAAGAGCAGGAGGACGAGCAGAGCCATTTCACAGACACTGGATGAAGTGAAACACATCGACACACTCGTCTCAAAATAACAGAATGAAGAGGCAGAATGTTAGTCACAGGAAAACCACACAGACTAGTGTTTAACAGAACACTCAGCCCTAAACTCTGCCTAGGTTCATCAACTCACTTTACAAATAAATAACCAAAAAAGCTTTACAATGTTTGTTTCATTTTTTTCCATTTTCATAATTCTTCAGTTCACCTTCTGGACCGTGTGCATGAATAAACAACACAGCAGCACAGAGAACTTTAGTGTCCAAGTCTTATATAGTGTAAGAACTACAGTGTATAGTAGAACAGAACATCCTGATGAGAACATAAACGTTGCAGCAGTGACGTACACTGCACAGGGTTAATGAACATCATGAGTTTTTAAAATAGTAAGAATTTTTTTTTTTTACGCACAGATAAGAGACAAGACAAGAGACAAGTGAATTCAGTACAAGAAATACAACACACCAGACAGAAAGATTCTATCCAGGTCTGGCGGTGACTAGTTTAGTGTGGAATTAGTAAAATGTTGGTAATTTAACAGATTATTATTATTATTATTTTTTTTTTAATAGAACACATTTTGTTATTAGTATTAAATGCAATTTAAAGCATCCAAGAGGCCCATTATTCCGGGAGAGGTTCGTGTGCTCTTGGAGTGTACAGTACACTGTAAAAAATCCAACGAGATAAATGTTGAATGAATTAATACTGTATTGTTGGCAGGATTTTCAGAAGTATTGTACTCGTTACAGAGGTGTTTGTTGAGACAACAGGTAACATTGGGTTCTTGAACACTTTGGAGACACAGACTGACTAAGCAAAAAAAAGTTGTGCCAACAATTTACCTTCCCTGAGATTCAATGTGCTTTATAAGACCCCCCCCTCCCTCCCAACCCCCTCCCCGACATTACTGAGGTGAGCTTATCTAACGTTAGGCTTCATGTTACTGCACTGTACAACAGTTACAACAGCTACCTGTTCACAGCCATATCTTTTCCCCACTTTGCCCTGACTTTTGCGTGGCCTCCACATGGCCGTGCGAGAGCTCCACTAACAAAAGTTCAAGAAAAACTCAGTGAAATAGCAGTTAATGCGTAGTGGTTGAAAAAATGAAACCCTTTTGATTATGAAGCAATACATACACAGCAAAATTCTTAGTCTTGAATTAACACCCAGAGTGTTGATTTACCACTTTCAGAGTACATTCGTGACCATTAGGTCATATATAAACACTTGGGGTGTTAAATCAACACTGAGAATTTTGCAGTGTAGCTTTAACTAATCATTAGAATTCCAGAAACAGTGTTTTACACTCTCTGGTGGTATATAACATTATTAATATCTTTTATTTTTGTCGTAACTAGATATGAATTGACGGATGGCCTTTTGGAGCTACAGGAGGAGCGTGAACAAGCTGGTGAAGTTGCTGTGGTGTTGGATGGGACTGTAGTCCTTGATGGCTTGGGTGACGTACAGCAGCCTTAGGAGTGATGATTGTTCAGGTCTGTGCTCTAAACATTGAATTCCAAAAGGACTGGACATGCATCTATGAACTATCCATCCAAATTAGTTCTATTGGACATGGAGAGACGCGCTCCACTCAGATTCACATGCTGTGAAGCAAAACTCGCGTCTCTGTGTGCATGGCGTTTGCATGTTCTCCTCGTGCTTGGTGGGTTTCCTCCGGTTTCCTCCCACAGTCCAAAGACATGCAGATTAGGCTAATTGGCGTTTCCAAATTGCCTGTAGTGTGTGAATGAGTGTTTGAATGTGTGTGTGTGCCCTGCGATGGACTGGCACCCTGCCCAGGGTGTACCCTGCCTTGTGCCCTAAGTCTTCTGGGACAGGCTCCAGGCCTCCACGACCCTGAATACAGGATAAAGCAGTATTGACAATGACTCAGTGAGTGAGTTAATTATATTGTAATATAAAAGAATCAGTAAGAGACAGATAATATTTTCTTGTTTTATGCAGATCACTGTTTTAACTTTGACTAGTTTTGACTAGTTAGTAAAAGCGCTCGCTCTATCATCCGGAGATTGCGAGTTCGATTCCCGGGTGATGCTGTAACCTCTCGCAGCCGGAGGTCTAGAGAGAGCTGATTGGCCGAGCTCTCTCAGAGGGGAGGTACTGAGAGGTACTTAGTGCTCCCACATTAATCACGGCTCTACAGCCAATCAGGGGCGTCTGTGAGCTCGCGCAACAGAAGGAGCGGATAGCGCCGTCCTCCGAGTGTGTTACTCCGCCCCCAACGGTGCGCGAGCGAGCAGTTCGAAAAGATGCGGTCGGCTGGCGTCACGTGGTTCGGAGGAAACAAGTGATAGTCTTCGGGCCTCCCGGCTGAGTGGTAGTAGTAGCGCCCCCTAGTGACGGGGAGGAATTGGACACGTGATAGTCTTCGGGCCTCCCGGCTGAGTGGTAGTAGTCGCCTTAATGTGCACCCCCTAGTGACGGGGAGGAATTGGACACGACTAAATTAGGGAGAAAATCGGGGGAAAATCCCCCAAAAAAAATAATAATAATAAAGAAAGAAAGAAATCATAATCTACTGATAATAAATCGTGTTTGTGGAAAAGCAATGTCACACTTGAGGTCATGCTGTGTTTTATAAAAATCTATTTATACAATTTGTTTATTTTATCAGGAACCTTTAAATGTAGTATACATGTATCACTACATCCTACTTGGACACTGAAGAGCGTCCGTCATACCAATGCCTGTGAATGAGCCGCTACTCGATGAGCTGTTTTATTATTATTATTATTCAAGTCGATTAATACAGCCGTGTGACCTGCAGTTGCTCTACTGTCGGATCTGCTGTTACAGAAACCTCATCAGTTTGAGAACTCTGTGGTGTAATTTCATGAATCATTCTCTCTTGTACAGGATGTCGTCGCTAGTATTCATGAGTCTGCCATATCGTTTCTAAAGCATAATAAATATCCCGGTGCCCTCAGTGCGGACTTCAGTGTCGGGGTCGCTGTCTGACTTCTGAAACATTAGACTGGAAGGTTATCTGATCGTGATGGAGATGAAAAGGCTGCAGGAGCAGACTGACACGACTGCTCCACGTACGGGATGAAAGTGTCTCGTCGAGTCGCCGTTACGTACGATGGTCTACCTGCCAACACACACACACACACACACACACACACACACACACACACACACACACACACACACACACACAAACTCATCATTCCTCAAACCTGAGAAGACAACTCAGACCTTTGATCATCTCTGTTCCCAGGCTCCGTGATGCCCTCAGAGAATAATGTGAAGTTTTCCGCGTATGCTAAAGAGCCCTGGTCCAACAAGTCTAATAACAGGATTATCATAGAGTCATGTAAATAACCTACCGTGTGTGTTTTATTGTGATGAAGCAGGTGCTGTCTGATGAATCCACAAAAATTGTACTCAACAACCAGATTAATTTTTAAAAAATTTCATCAATATAAAAAGTTGCACAGAAAGATTTAACCGTTATTCTTCTTACGGCTTTATTAGTAAAAAAAAAAAAGAAAAAAAAAGTAATTTATAACAGGAAGTGAATTTATTAACTAAAAAAGGAAAATAGATCCTAAACAGAGAACAAAACACTCCAGGTTGTGCAGTTGTAGAAAAATAATCAACACTACGACGGCATGAAGTCACTGTTGCCACCCTAAGCACATCCTGAAGTGTTTTATTTCACTTAAACCATAACATAAACATATCTTTCTTTCTGTCTTTTGAAGTTAATAACAAGACGAAACCTCTATTTTTGACTGCGACAACGCGCCCCTCATAACTGTTACAATTCATTACGACATCAGCGGACGGCGATTTGAAACACGTTTATGTGACACGCCAGCCACAGGAGTTTCTCTGCAGTCACTATGGAAACAAAACCTGTGATTGGCTCTACGCTAACCTTATAAAAATTCGCAAAAATCTTTTGACCAATCAGAGGCCAGAATCCGTCAGCGCCATGGTCCACTATCAACACGAGGTGAACTGTAGCCGAGGTCCGAGTGTAAACGTGGGTAATGACGCAACGCATCTCTGCGACCTTGATCACCAGAAACGAAAGCTTATCGCGACCAGAAAGCTTTTTTTCCATTACGCAGTGATGAAGAGGAAGAAGGATTAGCTCCTAATACTCATGTATAACCCGATATTTTAGCACTCGACAGCCAGGAACTCTGAATGAGATTTATTCTCGGAGATCAGATTACCTTCTTCATCTGCATTATGTTGTTTATTAAGGTTTCCTGTAACTCTGGACGCCAAGGATGACTCAGCTTGGCACGATCCGGCCCGGGCCCTCGGAGCAAAACTCACAAATGGTGTAAGACTTCATAGTTCTTGTAATAAAATAGGGAAATTTGGAAAGAAAAAAAAAACTGTTAAAAAAAAAAGGCAACAGCAGCTACAGATGTTGATTATCAAATGTGTTCATTATTCACAAAGTCAATTAAATTAATATAAATTACTCAACAACAAAAAAACTCCCTTTGGTATTGGAATGTAATAAACTTTAAACTGGTAACAGTAACTCATCGCACCACTCCATCATTGGTTATTTTCCTATAACAGCATGCCCCAGGTGTTACTCTCCAGCTGCAGATGTGTTGCAACAATGATGATGATGATGATGATGATGATGATGAGGACGATGATGAAGTTTTCACAAAGCCAGCAGCATGCCTAAGTCAAACATTTTCTTTTCAGCGTCTCCTCTGAAAAGGGGCCTCGCTCGTATATAAAAGCACGGCTGATTTATTAGTTAGCACTGACAGCGCAGGACAGGGGCACTTTAGAGAGACAACAGCAGAAACGATGAGACATATATCACGTCACAAAGAAACACAAGCACATGGAGCAGGGAGAGGGAGGGAGGGAGGCGTTTAAACCCTACACTGTTATCGTTATCGTTGAGCGACTTTGAAGCATTTCTCCACCATCTCATGTTCGCTAGGCTCCGTTCTCACTCTGTTAGCCAATATACAGTATACGGGAGGACGTGGTGACCTGGGGAGGAGCTGGGGGGGTTCGACCTGAAATCCAGTTTCAGCATTATTTGGCAACATCTTAATTTTGAGCCTAATGTTAACTTTTAAAAGTTTAAAAATATGAGATTTAAAGGGATTAAACAAACTGAAATAAGAACGATCATATTAAAGTAGCAAACAAATGAATTTTGAACCATAATTACAGTATTTCTGCTCCTTCCTGTGACCTAATCATCAGGGTTACAAAGTAACATAATTATTAGTATTAAATAATACTAAATATTGCCTATCATCATTCTAATTCATACATGAGCTAAATTAATCTAATGGAAGTACTGTAGCTAAGTGATGAACATCTCTTCCGCCAAATCCAGAGCTTCTAAAAATGACATTTTTCGTTGCTAACATTCATCATTCATCATTCCGTACTGTTCCCTTCACTCCTCAAAAACTGATAATGAAGTCTGAAGGAACTATTGGGGGGGGAAAATGAAAAATTATAAATGGCCACTTACCCCACAGAATGGACCATGAGTAATAAATAAATAAATAAATAAATAAATAAATAAATGCAACTATCTGGTGAGCATGAAAAAGTTTCTGGTGCACATCAGATAATTGTGGGTTGTTTTTTAAAAACATATCACTTCTAGTTCGCACATTTTCACATGCTTATGAAATCATATTTCTTTTTTCGCGAGATTCTTTTAGTACTGTATGTATGGTTGTTTTGTTTTTTTTCTTTTATATAAGTTCATAATAAGTTGTGTGTTAAGTTGGACTTACATTTCTTACAGATGTTCAGTTTTATTTTACAAAATAATCAGTTATTACCAAATGAGACCTTAAAGATTTTTGATGAGACGGACTGTCAGCTACAATAAGCCCTACTCGGACGGGATTCGTTTCTCTAGGTAAGATGTATAGTAATGGGTTTTTCCACGTCTCCTCTGCGATAATGTTCTCCTGTCTGGACTTAACATAAAACTTGAAATAAAATATAAGTGACATGTTTCTGCAGATTATTCTGTCTGTGGCGCTGCATCACTGCATGACATATGATTTTACTAAATTTTTTAAACAGCCAGCGTTAAAGATTAGGAACCTCAACTGCTCATTTTTGTTTAGAAATATAAACATTGCAAGATCTCCATTAATGTCAATATGAAATGCTTTTAAACTTGCAGCTGACATCTTTACTTTGCCCGTCTTGATAATGGAGTCCCGGTGCAGACAATAGAAAAGCAAAGTTACTGTGTCAGTAACGTAAGTCAGACGAAGTCAGCTGTCATAGCTTCCTCCAAAGCAAATGATTTACAAAGCGGATTTGCATCCGTCATGACTAAATAAAAAAGTGTTAGCAGCGATCAAAAAACTTTTTTTGCAAGAGGAAGCATCTACTACTGAACGTCAAGACAGGACTAAATTTAGTAGACGATCAAAAAAAAAAAAAAAACCAACAAAGCACAACACTGGCATCTGGATCAAGAAGGAAATAAAACTCACAGATGAACCTGAGAAGGATGGAATTTCTCCAGAGCTCTGTGTAAATTCACTCCTGTTCAATGAGTCCTTATTTCAGTCTAAACCTAAAACTAAAAAGCAGAGGCTGGACACGAGACACGAGAGGTCCTGGCTGATTGGCTGAAGATAGAAATCGTTAAGGGTGATGCTCACAGCCAGAGAGCTGTTTTCTGACTTAGGAATAAAGACCTGTTGTTCTGAGAGAGCATGATGTCATATAATATCAACAGAAAAGAAAAAAGAGGAGATCTAGGAGTACACGCCATTAAGAGGCCATTCAAGGCGGTTCGAGTTCCAGTTGTGGAACAGATGTGTGGGTATCGCTGAGGCATTTACAGAATGATGAGCTCAGTAGCAATGGCAAATTTAAAATACCAGGGAGGGAGGGGGATCAGAAATGATTCACAGATCCCAGACGCCTGTAATGAGATTAGCTCTTATTGAGTGAACCGTGAATTAATTATCATGATCTGCTCTATCAGCTACAGGATTACAATCTTCTGAGGTTATTGAACCAGTGGGGGGGGAAAAAACGATGACTGATGTTGTATATCAGCGTTAGATATTAACTATTAATGAGTCTCAGAGCCGAGCATTGTTGTCGGCATAATTTTGTGACACGCTGTTGACTTTCGCCTAATCATTAGAGGCAACAATATCACAATCAGCACTGGCACAAAGGCTCCATTGAATGTGTGTGTAATGGAGCTGACTGAGCGCCAAGCCGTCCCCATCTGCTCCGAGTTTTCATACAGGGTTCGGCTCTGGAGTGCTCCTATGACTTTTTTTTTTCTTTCTTTTCTACCCCGAACCCCATCTGCTCTGCATTTTCACCTGCGGAGGAACACAGTACCGGACGCGCCCGAACAGTTTTTACTGTACCAGAGCATGACCACGGGACGAGGAAAGACAAGAGACACATGGCCTCAACACTCATGGACACAGCGGAGGAAGGAGAGGCCACAGGGGCGAGAGGTGAGGAGATGAAGGTTCAGCAGAAAAAGGAATAGCAGAGAGAACAATTTATTTAAATAAGAGCAGGAGAATAGAAAAGAGAAGGACAGAGAGAATAAACAGAGAAAGACCTGGGAGGAGAGCGGATTTCTCCCCGAGGGACGTCCAGCTTGCATCTCTCAACCCTCCACCGAAATGAGACCGGCTCACTCCGAACAAATTAATTTGGGACTCTGGGATTAAAAGCGCTGCAGGATTTCAGATGAAAGGGCGGAAAAAGCCGACCGTGCAGGGAGAGTCTCTCGTGTTCCCAAACTATTACCACAGTCATATTGATTTACTGACCTGCTGAGAAAGAAACAGCAAATGGATGGTTTATGAAGACCTTCTCTCTGAGTAAAGGATTCGAAATAGGTAGATACGATGGATATTTCACAGTAGATAGGTATGTGAGGATTATTAAGGTCTCTCAAAAAGATATGACAAACAATTTATTGAATCTATTAATCTAATCTTAATCTAACAATGCAAACATTCTGTCCTCGGTGTAACGACCTGACGCTTTGACCATGGTGTAACGCATAACGTTCTGTCCACGGTGTAGCGATAAGACATTCTGTCTGTGGTGTAACATTGTAATGTTCTATCCGTGGTGTAATGACACAATGTTCTGTCCACAGTGTAACAATGTTATGTTCTATCCATGGTGTAACGATGTTTACAGCGGTGTAATGACATGACGTTCTGTCTGTGGTATAAAAATGTGATATTCTGTTCGGGGTCTAACAACATGACATTCTGTCCACGGTGTGAGGACGTGACACTCTGCCTGTGGTGTAACGACATCAGGTTCTGTCCACGATGTATTAACGTCAGGTTCTGTCCACGGTGTAATAACCTCAGGGTGTAATAACATCAGGTTCTGTCCACGGTGTAATAACATCAGGTTCTGTCCACAGTGTATTAACGTCAGGTTCTGTCCACGGTGTAATAACGTCAGGTTCTGTCCACGGTGTAATAACATCGGGGTGTAATAACGTCAGGGTCTGTCCACGGTGTAACAACGTCAAGGTCTGTCCACGGTGTAACAACGTCAGGTTATGTCCACGGTGTAACAACGTCAGGGTTCTGTCCACGGTGTAATAACATCAGGTTCTGTCCACGGTGTAATAATGTCAGGTTCTGTCCACGGTGTAATAATGTCAGGTTCTGTCCACGGTGTAATAATGTCAGGTTCTGTCCACGGTGTAATAACATCAGGGTGTAATAACGTCAGAATCTGTCCACGGTGTAACAATGTCAGGTTCTGTCCATGGTGTAACAACGTCAGGGTCTGTCCACGGTGTAATAACATCATGGTTCTGTCCACAGTGTAATAACGTCAGGTTCTGTCCACTGTGTAATAACGTCAGGTTCTGTCCATGGTGTAATAACATCAGGGTTCTGTCCATGGTATAATAACGTCAGGGTCTGTCCACGGTGTAATAACGTCAGGTTCTGTCCATGGTGTAATAACATCAGGGTTCTGTCCATGGTATAATAACGTCAGGGTCTGTCCACGGTGTAATAACGTGAGGGTCTGTCCACGGTATAATAATGGCAGGGTCTGTCCACGGTGTAATAACGTCAGGGTCTGTCCACGGTGTAATAACGTCAGGGTCTGTCCACGGTGTAATAATGTCAGGGTCTGTCCACGGTGTAATAACGTCAGGGTCTGTCCACAGTGTAATAATGTCAGGGTCTGTCCACGGTGTAATAACATCAGGGTTATGTCCACGGTGTAATAACGTCAAGTTCTGTCCACGGTGTAATAACGTCAGGTTCTGTCCACGGTGTAATAACGTCAGGATGTAATAACGTCAGGTTCTGTCCACAGTGTAATAACGTCAGGATGTAATAAAATCAGGTTCTGTACACTGTGTAATAACGTCAGGTTCTGTCCACGGTGTAATAACGTCAGGATGTAATAACGTCAGGTTCTGTCCATGGTGTAATAACGTCAGGATGTAATAACATCAGGGTCTCTCCATGGTGAAATAACATCAGGTTTTGTCCACGGTGTAATAATGTCAGGTTCTGTCCATGGTGTAACAATGCAACGCTCTGTCCACGGTGTAACAACTTGAGGTTCTGCACACAGTGTAAAGTTTCTGAAAACATATGATGAACAATTTGATGTTTTAATAATCAAGATCTAACATTCTGCCCCCGGTGTAATGATGTGATGCTCTGGCTGTGTTGTTACGACGTGACGTTCTGTCCCACACTATAACGACGTGGCGTTCTGCCCGCACTGTAACGATGGACAGTATGCAAAATTACGAAACTTTCCACACATACAGATACACTAAAAGATAGAAGCTCCCAGACGTGTAATTGAATTATTTCAAGCTATTTTCTGTAATATTGTTAAACCCGAGATAACCCGTCCATTCTTGTGTTTTTATCCTGTTACTTCACCTGTAGGGTTTTGATTTTAAGGCCAGTGTATTTAGCCTGCTGTAAATTCTTACAATAAAAAACACATTAGCTATAATCGCATCAGGAGGAAGTGAACTCTGAGCATCCCCAACACAGTTTTTCATGAGACAGCAAGAATGCAAAGAAGAAAAGTGCTCTATAATTTTTGTAATTTCTTCTTCTCTATAAACAGTAACGCCTCTTATTATTGTTAATCTCGTATAAGTCTGGAAATAAATCTCCCAGCAGACAGTGAGAAAGGTGTGGCGGTGCATTATGGGGAATTACATTCACAGCTTTACATGCTCATTAAATTCGTTATGGTGCACCTTGTGGTTGTGGAATTTTTCGTGTTAAAAACGCAGCTCTGATAGACTCACCCGACCGGCCTCACTACAGACTCCACTCAAATCATACTGCAGTTTAAACGCACAGAAACAGACGTGTCTGCCTCAAAATCCATAGAAATCTCTGCCTTCAAAGGCTTTTACAGCCTTGCTGGTTTTATAATAATATTGCCAGAGCAATCAGGCAGCATCAGTCATGAACAACACCAGAGGTAATGGCTCATAATTACAGTACAACTGCCAACATGAAGTTGGCACGACTCTAGTCAGAGTTTAGCAGCGAAAAATAAGCATGAAAAGAAACGACTGCAGCTGCTAAGATGATGAACTCGAGCAAAACATCAACAAATAAAACCTCTCTCGAAACTCTCTGCTAATTGTACAGGCGTTACAGTGGAGACGGGGTGTTACTGCGAACGCACTCTGAGGAAGCGTGGTGTGGAGAACGTCAGCAGGTCGCCTGCTTCTCAAGATCCACAAAACAGTTCACGCTGGCTCTATACTCAAAGGTGGAGGAGTGAGTTTTAAAAAAAGCCTCCGGTCTACACCTGAAGTGGTTATGTGTTAGACTTCCTTAGACTGTGTGGGGATTTTTATCTAAAGCTAAAAATAATCTGCTGATCTTTAATGTAATCAGTGATATTATTATTATTATTATTATTATTATTATTATTATTATTATTATGATTATTATTATTATTATTATTATTATTTGAGGTTGAAGTCCACGTACATGTCTGTGTGTCTCTCTGTCTCACTTATTAACACACAGAAATCACATTCTGTAAGGTCGAGTATCTGACGCCTTGTTTACACTAAGTTGTACTTCTTTGGTGGTCAGACAAATACACTCCCTGTTCGGTAATCGGAGAGAGAATCACAGATGAGAAATGGAAAAAGTCGATCAGATAAAGATGAAGTTTTGTCTTAAAACGACTCCAGCGCGTTAAAATTCACTTCTACCACGTCAGCGCTGTTATTTCAGCCAAAGTGAAAATATGAACTAATCCCAGTAAAAATATTCACTTTATCTTTTCTAATTAATATCTATTGGTGCAGGTGTTTGTTTACATTGAGACAGTCGCGCATTAGTAGATCATTTTAAAGTAGATTATTAAATCCCACACATAACTGTTCATAACATCACTTTTACTCAACATGTAGATTCACTGATGGTGCAGATTAAACTTCAGCCAGAGATCTGAGGACTGCAGGAGATTCATTACATTCTGTCCAGCAGTCGGTTTAAGACACGCCCCCAGGTTGACTGGCAAAGTTTCATTAAATTCTCTCCAGCCAGTTTTGCATGATGCTGTAACACACAGGTTTCTGGTCCTCTAATGTATGAAATGTGAAGATATCATTGAAAGAGTGGGTTTGATCCAATGTACTGACAAAACCTTTCTTTTATTTATACAGAAAACTCATTGTAAGAAAAAAAAAAAAAAAAAAGTAAGAACAGCTTTAATGATTACTGTGGGCGGCCATGTCGTGTTAAGTAGGGAGTTAAGTTCCCAAGTGCGCATGAGAGTGGTAAAGAAAATGTCCCCATATGATTAGGATTATGGCACAGATTGACCTTATCAACTAACTATTCATCTAACTATTCAAACATAGCCTTATTTCCTTCTTTAAGTATATATTTTGAGCTTTTTGTTGAATTGTACATGTAAAAGAAACATGAAACTGCGCTGTAATCATTTTCAAATTAGGTGTCTAAAAATATACCTAAATAACAACTCAAATACTGTCACTAGTGCAATATCTTTGAGAACCACAGGCAGAGTCTCGTACAGTTCCAAAACATTAAACCTTCGTATTTAAATAAAGCTTTTACGATTTAGAACCTCCAGGACTTTATGTTCTGACTCCGCTCATACACAGGCTAATACTAGCACCAGCGGCGCAGTCAATCAGACGGACGATAAGGCCAAATCAGTTCATCCCATTTCAGTCCTGATACCAGATGACAGCGAGACAGCAAGCAGACCTGGGAGTGAAGACAGCAGGTCACACCGAAGAGACGATTAGGATCGTAGGGCATGAGATCAGGGTGAGAGGAAGGGGACAAAGAGGAGAAGTCAGCAGCTCTCAGGGTGAAGGGTGACGATAAAGGATCACTGAGGGTCACATGGCACAGACTGATAAAGAAAGTCCAGAATAAACTGTGTGTATGTGTGAGAGAGAGATTGTGTCCTAGTTTAGGGACAAAAAAAAAAAGTGTAATGATGTTGCAGTAAGAGTGACACATCAGCAAGTCCCTCTGTTTTATATCTACTTAGTGTATATTCATGTTTATTTATAAAGATCATCTAATTATATCATAAATCTTAAATATAATCATATTTAATCATATAATATCTACTTAGAATCAAACTTTATCAAATTAAAATGTCTACCAATTACAATATCTAGTCATTTAGAGAAATTTTATGTTTTACTTACAATATTGCATGTTTCAATTATTTTATTATTATACAAGCTAGTTTTACAGAAATCCTGATTTTCCAAAGATGAAAATGGTGTTATTATAGATTAGGATGAGAGCAAAGAAGGCACTTCTTCTACACACTTACAGAGAGTTCACTAGACGGATATGACTAAATCCTAAATAAAAAGCCCAAAGATATGTATAACAAGGACTGATGTTACAGGTTTTTTCAAAAAAAAATAAAATGGTCATGTTGTTCAGTTCTTCAGGTAGAAAACACTTCATGATCCATGAGCCCTTCACTGTTTTTTCTAAAGAACCATTCAGGACTCACATTCTGTCCTTTAGAAACGAATAATTGCGACCAGATTCACGTAAACAAACATGCAAGAAAAGACTCATTCATAAGAATAAAAGCTTTCCCAATAATCCCTGCCATTTTTTAAAGGCGCTATTATACACTTCACTCGCGACTCCTTATTAACCGACATCTGACTAAACAGGACTAAAGATTTACCCCCAGCTATTGTAGAAACACACGGATTCGTGTACAAACTCTTGTGTCGGATGACTCCTCCACGCCCTTCCCTAACGGATTATCACTCTGTTCATTCAGATGCTCGTCTGTTTCTTTTTTCGATACAAAGACATAGAAATCCAAGACATAAAGAGAACGGCTACACCATCATTACACCACATGTCACGACTTCCACCACTCGAAGACACACCAAAAAAGGTTTACTTACAAGCTAATACAAGTTAGAGCAGAGAAGCTGATCAGGACGACAGGGTGAAACTCGGGTTAATATGTCGCAGCAGAACACACATGTTTATGCATTAAGGTTCCATAATTTACTGTGATAGTTAATATAAAAAAGTAGATGTCATCAGAGCTGGTGGCTCAATGGGAGGTGTTTTGCCTGCCATGTAAAAGGCCCGGGTTCGATTCCCAAGAACTGGATGAACTGCCTGTCCCAAGCCCAGATAAAATGGGAGGGTTGCGTCAGGAAGGGCATCTGGTGTAAAATCTGTGCCAAGCTTGTGTGTGGACCGGATCGTCTGCTGTGGAGAACCATTGCCGGGAACAGCTGAAAGACCAACAATAATTTACAGTGGAACATTGGATTACGAGCATAATTCGTTCCGGAAGTGGGCTCGTATTCCAAAACACTCGTAAACCAAATCGAATTTTCCCATTAGAAATTGTTCCACAGCCCAAAAATAAATACATAAAAATAAGTAATACAACATATAAAGGAAAAATAAAACTAATTAACCTGCACTCTACCTTTTAAAAAAGTTCAAATAAATCCCGACAGATAAGTGTTTCCGTTTGTGCGCGCAGGCGGCGTGTATTTGTGTGTGTGTGTGTGTGTGTGTGTGTGTGTGTGTGTGTGTGTGTGTGTGTGTGTGTGTTTGTGGAATTAGCCCCTTCTCTCACCTCGTCGAGGGAGACGTTGATTATACCAATAAGAGATGAGCACTAAGACCCAGCAGGGGAGACAATTACCCACAATTCCGCAGCGCAAGAGAGAGAAAAATCATTGGCTCAGTTGTGATCAGGTGACGCTCGGTGTCAAAACAAGAGCGCATGCGTGATACATGATACTCGGCACTCGTAAACCAAGACTTGCTCGGTTTTTCAAGTGAAAATCTTTGCTCGTAAAACGCGTTACTCGCAATCCGAAGTTCTACTGTATTTGATTTGCAACAACAAAAAAAAATTATAAGTGCTATTAAATAGTATGAGTTAAGCTATTCAATAATGCAAGTAAAGAATGCTTAATATGAATGAGTACAACAAACTCAAAAACTAATAGTTCTGTTTACTTAAAATTGGAAACATCATTAATTAAAAACATTGATGTAACTGATTACCTCAAATTTTTTGAGTTTTGCCAACTTATTCGGGTGTATTCGGGTGTATACAGTGTTCAATGACGAAAACTTGAAAGAGCATCTGCCAAATGCCTAAATGTAAAAAAAAAAAAAAAAATGAAATTTCTGGTGAATAAAGGCATAAAAGTGATTGACGTTTATAGAAGACCGTAATCAGAGTACGGTGATGAGACGGTAAAACATTTGAATGGTGCAAACATTTTAAAGAAGGTGGCTCAGAGCTCACTGCAGTCGTTCCCATAAACATTCAGCAAGTGGAACGCTGGATCCTAGAAAAAAAATCGGGATCAACTTGCGGAAGCGATGCATCTGTGTGTGTGAACTGTACACACACTCAGCTGAGCGTTATTGCCACGTCCCCTGTACGGTCCTGACCTCGATCCAAGCCATTTCCAAGTTCTATGTTTGCGCCGTTAAAGGAGTTCCTGGGAGGCCGGAGTTTCAGAAGTGAAGCAGACAGTCGTATCATGGAGAAAACTTTCTACCTTGCTGGTGCCCAAGCACTAGTGAGACACGGGGATAAGTGCATTAGTGTAGCAGGGGATTATATTTACTCTTCTAACATTGTTCTGTCATACTAAACCCTCAAAAGTCCAGCTTTGACTTGAACACCC